>JAECUM010023874.1:0-20822 GCA_016617855.1 Megalonaias nervosa | reverse complement strand
TTATCTTCTTGTCCAGCGGCTTAATTAATTACTGGACGTAGTGGGTGCCTAATACGAGAGGAAGATAACTAGGTTACCGAAAGCGTCTATACCAGGGGTCTCAAACTCAAACCACCCTGACGGCCGCATGAGGTCATTTTCTATGGCCAAGGGCTGTTCTCATGACACCTTGTGAAGCCAATCATTTTGCAGACCACATGATATGGCTTGGTGGGCCGCATGAGGCCCGCGGGCCGCGTGTTTGAGACCCCTGGTCTATATCTACGTCATGGTAAGAGACTATATACGTATACCTATGTTATGAGAAGAAACTATATCTGTATACCCTACGTTATGGTATAAGACACAAACGGCAGTGGATGTATAACAATATATTTTCATTCGTAATGCGCACTCAACATATAAGATCTAGATCTACCGTTTCATAATACGCGGACATTTCAGGAACTACTTTTTGTTCATCCTAATAAAGATTTTAAGCGAATGATCCTGATCTGCCGGCGCTCAGTGTGAGTGAAAAGTCTACAGTTTCTTTTCCATAGCGTCAAACCACATGCTAATTTCAGGATTCTAAACAGTAAACACCATGATGAAGAACAAAAAATTGAGGCATGGGTTTTGTAACGCATGTAAGTTGGGGTCATGGATTAGATATTTATGCATCGAGAAAATACCGAACTTGTTATCGGAACTTAGAGGAAAACACACACGTTTGGTATCTATCGAGACGTTTTCCTCTAATCGTTATATTTGTCATCACTTGTGGGAGCAATTTAGCAGTTGATGAACGCCGACAACCCAAGGAAAACGAGTTATGCGTTTGGCACTCTTGTTTCTCCGTCTAATAGTAAACTTGGGAATGACAAGCACTTACTGGATTAGTGATACCATCTGAAGATAAATGCTTTCTCGGCTTTTGACACTTTCTTCCTAGCATGGCTGGGATTGCAGACGTTGTAGTTGTGAATTACAACCATTCTTGTGCATTCCGCAGAATTATCACCAACCGCGCCAGTATATCAGGAATGCAATCAGAAATATAGAAAAATGACGTGTTGCTAAAACTGACGATAGATTATGGTACATGGATGGCATAATGCTTGCCTTGAGTAATAAATCAGAATAGGATTGGCGAAGGAGCGAAATTGTCAAGAACAGAGCAAATTGAACACAGCCAGATGCTTTCATAAGCAGACGAGAGCGCTAACAATAAACAAGAAAAGCAACACACGTGAGGATAAATTTTGCAAATTGAGACTTGAGTTGAAATGATTGATTTAGTGATAAATTTTTAAAAAGAAATTAATTACATGATTCAGGAGACCTGTAAATATATTTGGAACGGAAAACTGATGTCTGTGTATATGCCATTCATTTTGAAAACGACAGGACGATTGCAGTGATTCCCTACCTCTTCCCAGTCACAACAAAGAGTCAGAGGGGAGTTAAAGCGATTTAAAGTGGACCAATTCTCCGTTAAGAAGAATCACAACTTTAAAAGAAAGTGAGATATTAAAGTGATTTTCTTATCCCCAAAATTAACCTCTTCGTACTATATTCAGTCTGCGGAGTAATTTGGTGAACAGAAAGGTGCTTTTTCTCATGTAGGAAGTAGAAGGCTTCGCAAAGCAAGAAACTGTTAAAAAGTATTCTTTCAGACTATCCATTCTAAACACTGCGAGATTCAATTCACAGCCTGTACCAGACGTGTGTTTTAATATTACAGTCACTTAATATGGTGTAACTTGGAGACAAGAACGATAACAACTGAAGTCTGTTAGAAGCAAAAGAGGCAATTTATGAATATTTTAATGGATAAAGGAGTTTCGGTCTACTCCGGAATGCTTGAACTTAGTGCGGAAGATCTTTAATGGAAGCAGTCTGATATTTCCCATGGAAAAAGTTGAGCTGTGCATAAATAATGGCAAAAAGGATGCCACTTCAGAAAAGGATGATGATACGAAAGCGAACAGTGTTACGCAAGCCGTTCCTTTACGTCAGCGTCAGCTACCGTCATCCTTTTGGGAAGAACCCAACCGTCCTCAGTTAAGGGGTGACGTACTAAATGGTTGCGATCCCTCGCGTTATCAAGAGCCAGTGAGAAACCTTTTGAACAAGCATTCGCATCCATTATTTGATCGGTCGTACCGTACACATTTTTCATACTGCTATGAGTGTCGTGCAAAGACTGGCGCGGGCAAAGACGGACATCTTTGTCACGGACTCCATTATCGAGATCCAGGTCAAGCTTTCGTACCACTAGCACTAGATTTATACGAAAGGACAGAAAGAGAGCGGCAAGGGGTTATTTCTTGGGGACTTCACTCGTGGACTCGATCCCAACCATACACTCAAACGTTTCCTGCAGGGCGTGTTTCAACATATGCCCAACGATACCACCCATTTCTTAACAAATAGAGACAAGGATTCCATTTGTAAGTTTAACTGAGGTCGAAAAACTGTCAGATCACCGTTTATTTGTGATGTGTGAAAAAGGTAGCGTCACATAAGCATGTATGACGTATGACGCGACGTCTGTTTACACATTTCTTAAGTTGAAGTTCCAGAGAGACTCACTTTTGACTCATACTTGCTGTAGTCACAAGATAAATCAATCAGAATAGTTGGGCGGTATATGCTACAGCGTATATCAAATCTGAATCGGATATATATGTCATCGATATCGAAGGTGGGCTGTGTGTGCTACAAGTTATATCAAATCTGAATCAGGTACTGTTATCGTCAATATCGAAGTTCGGCGGTGTGTGATACAGTATATATCAAATCCAAATCAGATACTATGTCATCAGTATCGAAGTTGGGCGGTTTTGGGACTCCTATTATGTGTAATTTTCATGAACGATATTATAGAGAACAGTATAATCATCAATCAGACTATTGGCTGACGATACAGCATTATATATAGTTATTGACAATTAGATCGCAGCTGGTGAAATCTTAAACATGATATTCAAAAGATACATGAATGGTTCAGACGTTGGCCAGTTACATTTAGTCCAGATAAGACTGAATCAATGCAAATAACACGAAAATAGAACCAGAACCACCATCCTATGTTATGCATGGCCGAAAAAAAAACCTACAAGAAGTTACTCAGCACAAACATTTGGGCCTTGTATTAAACAATGATGCCACTTAGCATACGCATATTAAATACATTTCCGACAAAACCTGGGAGAAATTAGATTGTTAAAAAAGTTTAAGATTCAAACTAGATCGATTATCATTAGAAAAAAATGAACAAATCTCATATTATTCCAATTTTTGACTACGCCGATCACATTTGGGACAATTGTACAATGCATGATAAAAAATTCATAGAAAAATAAATGTTGAGGCGATGAGAATAATAACGGGTGCAACCAAAAGTGCATCTCCTTCACAATTGTGCCATGAAACCGGCTGGGAAAGTCTAAACTCTCGTCTTTACAAGCATAAACTGTTTAAATTATTTAAAATTTTCAACGGATTCGCTCCCGCATATCTTCAAGATTTGATCCGACCTTTATTTATTTATCATGAAACCTACTCCATTCGATCTTCAAGTAATCTTCGATCTCCAATGTATAGAACGACCTTCTGTAATTCATTTCCACCTTCTACAATTCGAATATGGAACTCGTTACCCGTTGAAGTAAGAAACAACCCTTCCATACATAATTGTAAAGCCTATTTGAATCGCGACAAAGAAACAACTCCATGTTACTACCACGCTGGTGATGGAATGTCTCAGATTATGCATGCTATGCTTAGAACAAACTGTGCCAATATAAATTACAATTTATATAAGAATCATGTATCTAATAATAAGTACTGCTCCTGTGGTGAAATTTAGAATGCAAAACACTTTCTTCTAGATTGTTCCAAATGTTAAAATCTTACAGATCAATTACTATACACACACCCCTTCCCTCTTTTACGAGTGAAACAGCATTATTTGACAACCTTATGTTAACTGTAAACTGTAAAAAATAAGACACAACTTTTTTTGACTGTGCAAAATTATATTTGAATAACAAAGAAATTTAATTAATTGACTGAACTCATAACCTTTTGAATCGCAATTAATTAGTTCTTATTCATTGTTATGCTTTGTATGTAAACTTATGCACATTTTCTGTATAACAGTTTGTATCGGCATCGAGATTATTGATGTTATATGTTTTTCTTACTGTTGGGGACACAGTGCTAACAGCTTATGCTTTCTACTGAATCCCTCAATATCATATGTTTGTAATTGCATTGGACAAAGTTTCTCAAATAAATATGGTTTAAACTAAGTTGGGCGGTGTGTGCTACAGGGCATATACAATATAAATGAGATCCTATATCATCAATATCAAATATTATTTATGAAGTCATTATAGCATACCATCTTGATCAAAAGAAGGTTGTGTGTGTGTGCGTGCGTGAAGCTGTACACTTGATTTGAATAATTCGCGATAACATGCTTTATACATCATTTTGGACAAATAAAAGCTTTTGTTATACAACGTAGTTAGTTTATCATGAAATGAGCTACATGTTTAAGATAGTTGATTTATGTTCATTAAGAACAGATTCCTGTAATAATTTATTATAATTTATTATAATATACAAGTAAAATAATATGGTATATTTATAATATGCATACGTAGAGAGAGAGAGAGAGAGAGAGAGAGAGAGAAAGTATGCAACTCCATAATCAAAATGCTTTACTAACTCTTGATATTGCCATGGCATCGCAACTGAAATTAAAAAGATGTTATGATTCAGTCAGTCAAATATTCCGTCGCAAAAAGAATCCTTCTTCTTGTTTATGCATAAACATTTGTAAAATAGGTCTCACGGTGGAAGAATTTAGCTTATTTATTTATTTCTCAAAGTGGTCCGAAATTTTCAACATGACGTTATGGATGTAACAAACACATTCACTGCATACTGCAACCCATATAGCATAATACCAGTGTTGTATTTCTGTATAAGCTATAAAGTGTTGCTGATGACTGTGGATGAAAGTGATCATGATGAGTGATAATGTTTTGCATATAACAGAATCATTCGTACTAATGAGGATTCGCTTCGTATTCAACAGTATACATCTAATTCGTTAGCTGACAGCATTTGTAAAAAAATCGAATTACTGGATGAAAGGCTTTATAAGAAATTTAAACGGATCCAGGATTATGTAGTTGTTGGAAGTATGATCAAAATATTTAAAGGCACGAAATAAATAAGTTTAGAAATTTCATACAAAAGAAAATAAATAATTTATTGTAAATACTTGTATTAATGTATGGTTTTTTTTGGTTGTTAGACGGGTTGAGAGAGAGAGAGAGAGAGAGAGAGAGAGAGAGAGAGAGAGAGAGAGAGAGAGAGAGAGTGGTATGATAATAGTTCATTTGCGCAAAAGAAAAAACAGTTTTTACTAAGGTATATCGACCTTCAAAATCAAGTTACTAAGCTATATGTTTATCGAAGCTCAAAATCTGGTAATTAGCTGCTTTCACACAAAAATGCAGCTGCATGCCTTGATCATTCTGATGTTAAGGAACGTGTAAATTAAGGAGTTTTATTTCGCAAACGCTAACTAGTATTTCACGGAGGCTAGCATTAACCAAATGTATCTCAGTACAGCATTCACCTGTAAATCGTAGACCCAGATCTACTTTTTATTTTTCCATTGGTAGTAAAGGGTCTACACATTTTACTTAAATTCATAACAATAATCGCGTGGACCCTAATCTGCCAGTCCATAATGCAACAGCGGACCAAGTATTGTAAGCTGTGTTCGGTGCGTTTTAGTTAACGAGCACGCACGGTACCTCGTCAGTGAGCTGTGGCAGTTTTAAAGTTCCTCTCTATTATTGTTGCAGTTTCAGTAGCTTGAATTATTATCAGAACTAGAATGTCAAAGACACATGCGTTCAGGAATTTGGATCGTGAAAGGCAAAAGCTAGCCAGGGTCCTTGATCTAAACTCGTTGTACATTACGCTTCTCTACACCAAATTATCTGACTTTCTATCGATTTGCTTGTCTCGGATACACATATATTGTATGCAAGATGTTTATGCAACATTGGAGATTGATGAGGACAGGGTTAATCTTGCTGGCAATAGTTACAACAGTTCAATAACGCATAACCGCGACTGCATTACATAGCTGATTCAGCCGCAGGTAAGCATATACATTCGAAATACCTTAAAAATTCATTGCGCTTGGATGCTGGTTATGTTCCATTACTTAAATTCAACCAGTTCTCTATCTCAGAATGCCCTTCATCTCCTACAGCTTGTTTACATTGCACACAGGCCAGAATACTAAATACATACTCACACATTGTCAGTTAGGCCAGCAAACCAATAAATAACCACGCAGTATCAGTTAGGCCAGCATACCAATAAATAAGCACAAATAGTGTCAGATTGGGCATTTTGGCTTTCTTACCTCATTGGGTCCTGGCCCAAAGCCGCAGCCTCTATCCCCCATGATTTGGTAAGCAAGCCAAATACAGAAATGCGTAACCCGTTGATCCAAGAAAGTGAGGATTGTTTTACTCTACTTTTATTGTTTGTAAATCCGCAACCGCACGATTTCTTATCTGTGCTCGCAGTTGTCGGTGATTGTCCATTTCCGCCAGCACGATTTCGAATTCAGTAATGCTAATTATTTTATCCACGCTAGTCACTGTATACAGTTTATTAATCGTGTTGAGACTGCTTTGTGTCCCTTCAAGAAGTTCTGCTTAGACACGTACTCGTGATGTAATCGTATCGAAATTAATTTGTTAGCACCACCAGAGACACCGATATAGACTCAACAATAATTCAGACTGGTGCACCTACGATGGCTGTCGTTGCTGTGATTCTGGCCACACCAAGACCAACAGTTGCTGCTGCAGCAAGACCATAAATAGCATTTACGACCAAACACGCGCGTTTGTATTTCACAATCAACTCGGTCCTCTTGGTGATTTAATTTCTCAGCCGTTTCTCCTCTTCGATTATTATTTTAACGTCGGTAACATGGTGGGTCCATCATAGTTCGTCTATTAATAATACAATCGTGTGGTACAATTGCACGACTGGCAGTCCCTGTCCAGACTCACCACACGCAGGTGCAATACGCACACGCACTTCTAGCTAATTACCTTTATTCACTGGTACAAGTGTTGTACGATTATAGAAAACTTCTGCCTCGGGAATATTTAAATTTCCGGCGCTTGTGCGTTTTGGAGGTTTAGCGCAAATTTCATTAAAAATATACCGATTAAGCCTGTACTTTTTTCATCTAACGATCGTCTTTGTTCAATAACTGTTACCCGAACAAGTGCATCCTTGTTGAATAACAGTCGAGATCTTTCAACTGAGTCAATGCAGTTGAACCTAACCGGAGCGGATACAGCGGTGAATGCCACTTTGCTGTTATAGAAACAATTCTGGATTGTTCCTGCGTCTGGTGATAAAGTCAACTTTTGGGCTTTCACTGTGTGATGATTCAAAGTTGACCTAGATTTGGTTGTGGCACATCAGGGTGATTCCAACGGGCGATTTTTACTTGACCATTAACAAAACTGTATGACAGTTCAAATGAGGGTTTGCTAACATCACTTTCAAGCAGATATCCATCGAGAAGTGGAGCAAAATTGTTATCGATGTTAATATCCGCTGGCATCCCAGTCGATAAATTCCGCAACCTTATCACCGCGGTCAGATTTAATTACTTGTATATAATGATAATAAAATTTAATCTTAAACACAAACGCCAATGATGGTTAAGTAGCCGCCCTGATAAACTTGGAGTGCTTCGAACTGAAATTCATCTCCGGCGACTAATGATGCTGCTAATACAAATGTTAAAAAATTCTATAACAACAGTGACCGATCTAGTAATTGGTAATATCAGCACCTGATTAAGATCAAGATGCCGCTTACCATTTATCAACATTCCCAATCGACCCCAATTACTTTTACTTCCAGGTCTGATAAACAAGTATGATCCGGACTCGCGCACCCTGAAGATGTGACCTTTAGGTCTCTCAAAACAAATTTTCAGTAAAATAAGCTAAAACGAGTAGGCCGTTTGCTAAGGTTTTATCTTCAATTTATTTTCTTCTTCTTTGACTAATATACCTGTAATTATGCTCCATGAAGTTACTACACGTGGCTGTTCGGGCACGTGAGCGATTTCTTCATGCAGGTATTGACTTATTGCAATATTAGCTATATCACGATAGTTTTTGATGAACGCAACCGGGACGCCACTGTCTCTGATTCTCTCGTTTTCAGTGATCTCAGCAAGGTTTCTCGAGACAGCGTCTTTTAATTTGACAATAATGTTTTGAGTGTCAACATCAGACGTTTGCAGTTAATCAGTTTGATCTTGAAAAATCGCTAGCTTACCTAGCTCAACGCCAACAACAACACGACTAGCAAACTGAGCCAAATCCGCTTTGGTGGCAAATGTGCTCAGACCCATATCAGCACCGTGTCGTCGAGCCGAGTAACGTTCGTAAATGTTAATAGACATTTTGTACAATATTAAAGTATTTTAATAGGAAATCAATAAGTGCATGCGGTACTGGTGAACGCTCCAGCGCACCCAACGCTTCAACAGCAAGATGACTGCATATGGGACCATACAACCGGGTTTTTACTGTTATAGTTGAATAAGTCAGTGGTTGTCGTCCATGCCTGGTTAAATAATTAACAACTTCAACTGGTGGCGCAAGTTCATACGAGTCATAATACAAACGATGTTGAGATGTCATCACATATCCAACCCAATGAGAACCAGGTCCTGTTGTCAAATCCAGGTTGACACTACCGATTTCACGTGTGCGTGGCACCATTACTGCAAGTTCATTTCGCATAACGACGCTACGAAAATGTTTGACTGATTTTGCCATCGCGAGTAAATTAAGATTGGTTAACGACGTGATCTTCTGCGACCTGATAACCGAAGACCTCTGCCCGATGGTATTCGGCAACGTGTTCCTGGTAATCGAAGGCCTTTTTCTTTTATATGCGTCCATCGACTGCCTTTTTCAGCGTCATTCCATATGCAGTTCCGACAGTCTCTAACGCCATAGATTCTGCAACCGCTGAAGTCGCTGCTGCCAACAATGTTGGAATCGCTGCATGAAATGGAAATAATCCACCGGTCGTTTGCATTTGTGTTACCTCTGACCTGGATATTTTTAATATCACTGAGGTGTTTTTGTGTTTGGCCCCATTAAGTTTTCGTGTGACCCCACAATCATTTGTCATTGAGTTTTTGATTTCCGCAATTTGATTTTTCACTAAGGTCGACGTTCACATTGTGATAGGACATTATTTGAATAAGTAACAAATTTAATTATGTAATTTTTTCTGTATTGTCCACAGGTGCATCGATGAACCTAATTCGGCCACCAGCACCCTCCAACAACAGAATCATGTACGAAAGTATCACAGCATAACATCTGTAATCAGCAACAGCCGGACTTACTCGTGCATGAAAATACATGTCGACAAAGAATTGCATGAACATCTCCAATTGTTCCAATGAAAATTAATAAATCGGGTACAACGTACGAAAGTCTTGTTGGGAAATCTGTAGACCAGTATCTATACTTTGATGCCGGTCCATATGCGACCACAGATTGTAATACGTACGTGCAGTATGACTACATTGATTAGCAACTGTATAGTTAAGCTAAATTTCTTCAGAGGGTTCCTGAAAGAAACTTCAGTCACTGATATGTGGTTCAAGACCATTTGGTTTGCTCTTGATTATTATCTCGATTTACGTTTTTAAACGCTACGAACACGTGCTTTGGTACAGTACCATGTTGAGTGCTTATTTGCCATGTAAACTGCGCTGTAATACAGATTGGTGGGTGCGCGTCTGTGGTATGTTCGAGAAACGACATTATTATACGCTCATTTTTATCTCTGTTAACTTTACATTGTCCGAATCGTGCAATATTTTACGATATTGCACACCTTCATATTGCACTCAAGTGCACGACACGTGTGCCCAATAGTGTATTAGGACCTACTTTGTAAACAAATCATGTACACTCATGTAGTAGACCCTTTACATTTTGCTTGATTAAATTGGTTGCTGAATGAACTAAAGCAGATGTTTCGTGGATTGCCACATATAAGCTGCTTTGCAATATTCTGCGTTAACTTTTTTGATACAATTTTTCGGATTTAGGCTAGCGATAGACGCCAGACAAGTCATAAAGTTGCTGGGTCCCTACAAATAACATGCAAGTGACAAGGCATAAATGTGTCTTCTTTAGCTGGTAATAAGAATGGCAAAAAATATACTTACAGTTTTACATCCTGAATTTCCTCAAAATGTACTTCCTTAGTTTTGCAAATCCGAATTACATGAGCCATGCCATGGATTCTAAAGCTTGATTACACATTTCGAAATTGTACTGTAATTTCGACTACATTCCAAGTGCAATTACATCCTCCTTACTGCAGTCAAAATGAAATGAACATCATTTTCCATAGCGTCTTTTTGATAATTACCGTTGAAAGACTTAATATTTTTTTCACATTATGATTCCAAACATTCAATGACAGAACAGAAACACACTTGCAGATGTAAGCACGCTCCTACCTCGCTGCTGAAATCAGCTGTACTTCGTGTAGAATTGACACTTATAAATCCAGTCCATAATCACGAAATTTAGTAGAATCGACGAAAATACCAAAATCTGTTCATTCCAGATCAAATGGAAAAGTTGTTGTAATGCACATTCATTCACAATATGACTCTAAATTTAAATTTTAGACCAAAACGCCATTTTCTATCGAAAGTGATGTCTAGCGCGCGACAAAGTTTAAATTTATCTGGACGGAGTTATGTGCGCATTAATTATGTTGTTGTGTACTGATGAATCTGCGTTTGTGTATTTAGTTTGGAATACAGCATTAATTCAGTTACTTTGTTTCTTGTAGTGTACTTTTGTTTATATAATTAAGCCTTGGGTAGAATAAGAAAATGAACATACAATAAAAAGGTTACTGCATTTGTATGGGAAATATATGTATATGTATTTGTATGGGAAAACGTGCAGCATATCCATCAGAAAAACTCGTTCATATTTTCCCATACAAATGCAGTAACCTATAAGCGTTGACGCGGTTACCAATTGCATAAATGATAACAAACGTTCATTCTTTAGTCACTGAAGGGGTTAGCACAGGCATCCACAAAGTTAATGACGACAACTCAACTTTACCAGGATTATCTCCTGTACGCCAAGGTGACTGTGTGGTTAGCTCCAAAAATAACCTCATAAATATCTCCACAACAACCAAATGCATGATTTAGGGGAATTGCACACGAAAATCATAATAAATCACCAATAAGCTGTGATCGACGCTGTGCAAATCCAAGATTGAAATTTGGGTTGGGAGGGGTTGAAACAGCTAAGGGATTAGCTGGTTTGCCTATCGTTCTTGCTACCTTAGCATCATTAGCGGCGGCTGAGTTGGAAAGGAGTGTTGTCGCTGATTCAAATGGTCGATGATCGGCATCTTTATCAAATATCATTATTGGGCCAGCTGTTCTCGTGTAATCATCGTTGTATTTGGCGGGTCCAATCATTGTTGTGGCTACGTCAACGTTGTCAAGAGTTAATTCGATTTCCTTTCCATCGATGGAATAAAGTGTATTGTTAAACAACACCACGATACCGTTGTTGACAAATCGCACTTGGGCATTGGCTTGATAACGGGTATTATCAGCCTGTAGTTATATTTCAATTTCGAAGAATGCCTCACATGAAAGGAAAAGCATGGAAAGGTCCTGCACTTGCAATTCTATATTTAATCTATTGGAGTCTCTGGCTGGGTATGAGTAATACTGAAAATCTCTTTTATTTCGATTCACTAACACAGGCACGCCCATGTTAAATGCAGTATCAGATATATCTTTGAACTGAGGCATTGTTTACACATTATTAGTTTCGTCTAATTCCTTTCCGTGACGGTTTGCCGTCCAAATCCACTTTCCATTGCCAGATCTGCAATCACTGAACAATCGTTGCTCAGCGGCTTCATTAATAATGTTACCAGAGCAGTCAGCAGAGTTTCTGTCGATAGTAATATAACTGCTTTTGATGGTGCTGGAGTCACTAATCGTTGTAGTCGATCTAGAATTGATTGAATCACTCTCGATCCCAGATTTTTCATCCGATCCAAAGCAGCACTTTTGATGCTATCAACGACTCGCATTGTAATTTGTTTAGCGATTGGTGCAGCGCGAGAGGTCAGAGCCCCGAGCACCTTTGGTGCGCCAGTGAACAATACACGAACAAAATAACCGAGGCCAGTTCCATATTACGTTCATAAACATTATATCTTGTGTAAACCACACGTACGGGTTTCAAACGTCCAGATATGACAATCATTATTATATTTAAATGTCAGGTCCATCTCTAATGAAGAGTTGTATTGTCAATATTTCACCACGCAGTTCAGCAACGTGCCCGTCTTGATCCACAAGAGTAAAACGATTATTATGACATGGAAGATAAACAGGTGCTGCGGCCGTAATCGATAGAAAATCACCTGGTCCCAAGGTTGGCAAAACCCCAAACAGTAAATAACCCTGAACAACATCGCCTGTCGTTTCAGGCCTGCTTTCATAACTACAACTGTTTGCGTCACAAGTTAATTTGATCTGCGTTGTTGATGTACTTTTCACAATGTCAGGCTCGACATGACATCCCACATGCAAAAATAATTTTTCATCTGAAATGTTATCAGACCAACCTAAAACTAATCTTATTGATGACTGTTTAATGTCAACCGCATACATTTGAGATTCTAGTGTGATGACAGAGCTGCATGTGGGCTCATTGGCACGTATAGTAATTTTACAGTATTTGCAAGTCACCAAGTGATTCTTCGATGAATTTCTTCATCGATGTCGTACGTACCGGCAGAAAGTTCAATAGTATTTCAGGTGGCGCCAGTGTCTGCTGAAAACACAAATGGTTGTGATAGGATGTTAGGCAAACTGTAATACACTCGCAGCGACGCTAGTGCGATCTCAAGTGTGCATGATTCACCAGCGGTAACAGGTGCAAAACAAGTCAAACTGAATTCTGTTTCGTTGAAAAGATTGTTGTTGTTGTTGTTGTTGTTGTAGGGTTTAACGCCATTTTTCAGCACAAGATAGGCTATACATGGCGGCCAGTATAACTGGTGGTGGAAGAACCCTGGAAAATTCCGGGAAGAACCACCGACCCACGAGAAGCTACTGGCAGGCTTTCTCACGTACCCACGTTAGCCGAGCCTGAGAATCGAACCCACGCAGACAGAGGTGAGATGGTAGTGATCCGGAACGGTGTGCGCTTTAGACCACTCGGCCACTCAGGGCCGCCTTGACGAGATTGTAACCATTGAGGTAACGCTTTGCATCGCAGAATAGATTTCGCGTAGCACACGCGCCGTCTCAATCGTTTCCGACCTCATCATCAACGTCGTAGCGTTGACTCTCTGCCACTCAACGCTTTTTGGAGGTCTTTTAAAACATTACAACACGGCTGATCTTCAGCCGATGGCGCAATCACGTACAACCGATCCCACTTCAGTCATTGTAAAATCATATTCAACAACAGCTGAGTTTTTTCTGATTAAGCGGGACCAATGATCAGTACACGAACTGAGTTTGGAAATAAAATTCCATCACCATACTTCGATCGTTTAGACGTTGCCTGCGTGAAGAAGTCAGTGACGGAAAAATCTTTGAAAACTTTAGCGAATTTCCTTGTTCGTGATGACATTGAATAATACAGTATAAAATACAAACATGTCTTTATAATGTGTACGATGTCACATGAAAACTCGTAATGCAAATCCAGCTTGAGTTCAAACACGTAATGGACGAGCAGCGATTACTGGAACTTGTGTTCGATGAGTAGCAAAGAATTCACATTCATTTAAACAAAAGTCGGCCGTGGTATCACAGCTGCATTAACAATGTTACCGGGATCTCCATGGATTAAATATCCCGGTGAAAACACATTCCCGGTGAGGTCCGCACCCCCCTAGTCACGCTACTGACTGTGGTCCCGGTGCACGGCTGGATATACAACTTGATTCTAACAAACAACCAAAGCCTGGTAAAGGAGATGTGGATAGTGCTGATGCTGCGTATTATCGACATTACCTTGCGTATAAAACATCCAACGATATCCGCCCACGTCAACGTGCCGACGTGGATCTTCTTAGCCATGACTTGAATGCGATTGCGGAACCAGGTGCTGAAGAACGAATCGCAAGATAGGTCGTCGAAGGAGGTATGAAAGCCAATATTACACTTGTAGGTTCTTCCTCCCGTAGCTCTCAATGGACACAAAAAGTCGAATATTATCAAAAATATTCTACAGTCTGAGTGGATATTGGAGAAGTGAAGACGCCGTGGAAGGTTAGCAAAGGTAAAGGTCACTCATGGGGTTGCTCGAACATGTTTGACCGAACAAGCGCTGTGGCAAATTTACCTACGAGTACCAAAAGAGACTTCACGTGGGTGATTTGATTTCCAAATACCAAATGAGGTTCATCAGGCTGATTTGTTGTTTCTTCCACACGATCATGTCCTTTATCGGTAAGGTTGATTGCGCACCCACAAGTACCCGTTAACCATTGTCGATGTTGCCAGCAGATACCAAGTTGAGACGCTGACGTCAAAAGCTTCGGCAAGCGTCGCAGATACACTCCAACGCATTTATAAACGTTCGTCACTAACATGGCCGCGATTATTACAAGTGGATCTTGTAAAGAATTTCTTGGATTTGTTGCTATGCTGTTGACCAAACACTGTGTGCGAGTTCGTATTGGGCATGCCAACATTCATTATGACCAAGCTATTGTGGAACTATTTAATCGCATACTCGCGAAACGGTTATTCGAACATCAGTACGCTTAGGGATTGTTAATGAGGCCTCAAAACGCAGAGCGGTCTAGGATCGCAGAGCGATCACACGAATGAACGAAGTCACACACACGATCGTACTGAAACCAGCTAATCCGATTCGACAAAAGACTGTCACTTTTACTTAGAAAATGATCTCACAGCCGGCACCATTACAACCACTCGGAGACAAGTTTGTTCGTATCCGTATGCATCAGGAGGTTAGAATGTGGACACCTACGTGCAACTGACCCAGTAATGTCCGTCGATGTAATTACGTTTTCAGAGCGGATTGATACTCCAAGACAACCAGCACGTTATCGATTGGGACCGTCACCGGGTGAACCAAAGCCTCCCAGCCCAGCATTTGTGCGAGAGGAATTGAAGGCGTTCCAGTGACTACAGAATTACCACCACGATTTGTGTTAACACGTTGATGCATTAGTGGACGTTTTAGCCGCAACAGCATGATGACCAAGGGCATAGGTGGTAATTCTATCGGGAAGTATCCAACACTTGGTATCAAGCGGGGACTTACTCACTTTAATGCATCTGCAAGCACCTAAGTAATATTTTTGACTTCGTATCATATTTGCCGTGTGTGCGAATTCACGTCGATCTCGAGGACATTCAACGTACATGTCGTGCTTGAGATATTTCTGCACAATAACCCGTGCTACTCCTTTTGCTCTCTTTTCATTTTCGGAGGAGTGTGGTCCAACTAGAATCGAGTACATTTTAGGTCACAGTCCCACATACTCTTCGACGGGTTTACCCGAGCATTCGTCTTTGAACTTACCAACAATCTTTTTATTAGTGTTACTAAACAACGAATGATCTTTCGGATAATCGCTGGTATCAAATTCATTGACCATACATGGTTGTGCCATATCCGCGTACACATCTTTGGATGTGATGTGCATCAGAAGCGGGTCGATGTCGTGTACAGCATCTTGATCCGATCCTGGTAAAACGGTTTGATTTTGTCATAGAAAAACTCGTACATTAGGAGCTTCGACAAGTCCAACACGGAAGAACCAACGTAAATTGATTTTGTGAGCTTTACTTTCGATATTTAACTGTGAACGGCAAGAAGTCTACCATCAGAGATCTTTCTGGATTCAGAGACCGGTCAGCGATGAGCCTTTGAAGCCTATCTTATTCATATCACGGACAAGGTCGACTTGAATTCGCTTGCGCAGATTCTCTATGGTTATTCCGAACACAGAATTGTTCATGAGCTTGAAAATGACCTTTTCAAATTCATTGGTGGCTGATGTTCTCAGATCTGTATTCATCTAGATTTACGGTTCCAGCCATGCCTGCTTATAAAATTCAAGCACTCGATGGATCTTGGTTACATGCATACCAAATCGCAGATACAGCAAATGCTTCGTACGTGCAGAACATAACTGAGTTTGGTTCTAAGATTTTGTACTAGTTTTGTGGATTCAGTGTATTTCCGTCCGGACACATAAACGATCGAGCACTGATACGGAGACAACCACCGACAACCAGCGGTGTCACTAGGGTTGGTGTCACCTAGTGCGGTAACTCATAGTGTCACCCCTATGGACCTCCTTCCTGCACAAATATTCAAAAATGTTATAGACTGTCATTTTGGTGTCACTCCCTCTGATGGTGTCACCCGGTGCGGTCCGCACACCTCTAGTGACTCCACTGCCGACAACGCTTCTGGGGTCAGCGAATAATCGTTGTGCGCCTCATGTAAATGCTCTGGGTATTATAGGTCAATATCTAAGAATAATCCAAGGTCACTTTTAATGCTGTAATCGCATACGTGTTTTTGCATTTCAATGTGTGTGGGATCAGTCCAGTGAAACCCTCCAACCGGCAACGGTTGCATCATTTCCCAGCCATAGCGGTTATTAGGATAGAGATGCATGATGAAATTGTTCGGGGCAGCGTGGTCATACCCGTCCACATTTGAGTTGTTTGTGCGAACGTATTTGTGACTCGCCATAGAAATCTCACCACGAAGAGATTTCTCAATAAATAGATGCTGGTCAATGTCGGTGAGCAATTCCAACTCGATTTTAGTTTTGGACAACAATGCATCCCAAATCATACCATACGAGAAGTAATATGCAGGATCGAGCATGGCAGTATAACGTATGACGAAATTTCTCAATCACATCAGCGAGCAACAACACATCGCGGATCGTGATAGCTGCCCATGTTTTTGCAATTGAATGCAGACCAAATCTTATTTGCGTGCTCACATTTTTTGTTTGACATGCGTAACAGCGATGAATAAAACGCTTCAATCGGTGGCAACTGAGTTTGAGCAAACTTATCTCAGTCACTCATGTACTCGTATGGAAACACACCTTTTCTGGTCATCAAGTCTGTATTGGTTGGACAATTCCTAAGAGTGATTGCGATGTTTTCCGCCTCTAGACTGCTTGATAACTTGTCCAAGGACGAATTCATAAACTGTAACGAATCGATGAACTGTAACTGTCCGAGCCTAAAGGTCGTGTATTTTTCCATGTTGGTGGTGATCACGCTTATTGGTGATTATGATGCCGTGGCTACTGCTTGCATTATTAAGTGGCTATCATACCCACGTAAGTTATGAAACACTACAGGGATTTTTGTTTTGCTTGGGTAAATTCTCAAACTGTAGCTTGCACGCGTTGTATGCGGCTTCTCTGTTCGCGCCAGTGATGTGACTGACAGTAATCACGGCTTCTGGAACCGGAACTTCCTGTGGAAGAGCTCTGCCCTTTGGTAAAGGGGCGATCACAGATCCAGCAATGAGTGGCTGTGGAAACTCTAGAATGTTATCACGAGTCATAATCACGTCTGTTGGGTGCTCCCTACTGAAACTGCAAGGATAACGATTGTTTTTCCACTGATTGTAGTTACAGTTAATTTAAACCACACACCTCAAAACATTCTTTGATAGCTAAACTATATACCTCTAAACATGATTTGACAAATATTATTAAAACTTAAAAAAGAACACACTTTAAAACAAGCTTTTAGTATAAAACAAATTTCTAAGAGATATTTTGCATTTGTTTGGCTGTGTGTGCTTGGTTCTTTTGTGTGCTTAAAAACATGTTGGGGAGTATTATTATTATTGTTATCGATCCATATATTCTGAATGCTCTCATTTGTTTACCAACACTATACGTACATAAACATGATTTCATGACATTATTCAGACTTTCCAACATCGATCCCCACTTCCAAGTCAATATAAAGAACATTCATCCAGTACTGATAGCCTTGTTTTTTTTATTTTAACGATCGATATCTGGAACGGCAACTTGTCTGAAGCGCGTATTGTGAAAGGACTCTATTGGAATTTTATACATTTAGACTTGTGATAGAACTGTTAGGACTATTTGGGATTTAGTTCACAATGCTAAATTATGTTTACATTTTCTTTGTATACTAGAGAAATAAATTATTTGTTGAATTTTAAAAAAATTGTTGGTTTTCGCTCTTTGTTTTAAATTTTGTTTAAGACCATAGATTCGTAACACCACATAAATGTAACAAATACAATAAAAATATTTATACTGGGTCGTTTTAAAACATGGTTTGTAAAATCCTCATTTATTCCAACCCTCTAGGGATTACGGAAGCAACTATCTTGGGGCTTTACACAATACATTTTGAGAGAATGTGGTAATACTCCAATCAGACTTTAAAATGTTACGTATGACAGCATCAATAAATACCGATTGGCAACAACTGAAACTTTACAAGTCATCCAGCCATTAAAATTATAAAACTTTACAATCATCCAGCCATTAAAATTATAAAACTTTCAGTCAAACAGAAAATCTATAAGCCCTTGGTTAGCCAACTACTGCAAATTTAGACCCAAGCAAAACCTGGGTTAAATTATAAAAATCCGTTAGTGTTCTCATGGTTACAAGCATATACAGTTAATAACCCCATGTAAAGAAAATAGACCTTAACGTTAATACACAAGTAGTGATTATAACTTGTTCATTCGATTGCAAGTAAATACAAAACTCAACATTAACGTGCACATGTACAAATAGCTACCTTCATATGCTCAGTTAAGTTTAAGCATTGACCTTTAAGCTTGACCCCAGAATTAATTTGGTCTCTTTTTCATTACCCGCTCATAGAAGTGCTTATATATTGCTGGTTAAATCTAAGCACTTTTGATTCATAACTTGTTAGATTACGCAATACGTGTTTTAGTGAAATCCCCATATCAATGTCAATATTCATACAAGGCAATTAGACTTAATAAAATAAATTTGCATGCCATGTTGGATTTATGATGAATAACATTATGATTAAAAACTAGCTATATGTTGTTCTGGTGTTCATACAAAAACAGCATGTTGATATTAACACATGTTCCAGAGAAGTAGACCCTATGGTGTCCTTTGGTTGGGCTATCAGATGTACACTATGTAACATAATTAGCAAGATTTGGATTTGTTACTGTTAAGGATACACTGGCATTTTTGGGGTGAGAGAATGTCCCCTGGGGAAGCTCAAGGTGCAACGCTGGCCATATTCATACTTTCTGGACCTTACAAATTATATCGGCAACAATTTCATACAGGGAAAACTTTATACTGCAAGAAAAGGTGTGTTCTTTTAATGTCTTCAAGATCCTATGTTACAAGACCTACAAAATTGAGGGACGGAAAATTTAGTGTCCTATTGATTCGGACCATTCACACGTATCGAGAACTGTTTTAATAAAAATTACATGTCACTTGAACCATCCTTTAATGAGGACCATTGATAAAAACATTTAAAGGCTAGGATGAACTTAATGTTTAGACCCAATACATGCAGGTTTATTTTTAAAGTGAAAACTCCATGTCTAAATTGAGCAACTATGTAGTTATCAAAGTGGCCACCCAATTGGTGGTCTGATCAGCACTATTTTCATCTAAGATCAACTAGAATTACAAGATGCCTTTTGATAGAAATAGTACGTTTCTACTATTACTCATTTAAAAGATGTCTCTAAAACAAGATTTTCAAGATAGTACCCAAGGTAGATTTATTTATGTCTGAACTGCACTTTTTCCATTCAGGACCAAGTAATCATAATAAGTCTTTAAGTGAACATCCTAATATTGCAACATTCATCTGTTCAGAGGCAGCCACAAGAAGGTTTTTAATTTAGTCATGGCGGCCATATTGGATGTCCCAATTTCATTCAATGTCACAAAAATTTAACTGAAAACCTAATGTTGACATTACAGTGACTATATTGGATGTCCATGGGGTACAAGTTTCATTTGGGAAAATCTAGACCCTGGAGCGAAAATACATATTTGTGGGAATACTCACAGTAGTTTAGTAGTAATGATAACATGCTTATGCTAAGAGATGATGTATGAACGGACATTGGATCAGCTCTTCTGGTCTGTGACCCAAAGAGTTGAACAAATAAACTTTGATGGGCTTCAAAGTAAACAAAGAAACATTACAAGTTATGGTGATATTAATAACATTCAAACTACTTGGAGAAGAATGGATCTGCACAACAATAATGACAGGCGAAACACAATTATGTTCATTGTTAATTTACATATGCAGTTTAAATACAGGGTCAACTCTTATTCAAAATGTACAGATTTTCTTTTACGTTTATATTCGATTATCACTGCTTCCAAAATGTTATCTTTCTGGTAACATCAAGAATGGCAACAAATATTCTAAATGACCCAATCTAATTATGGCCAGCCAACAATTTTCCAGCAAATTAATTTTTAACAGCTGTTTGGGCGCCCGAAGACCTCTGGCGCCGGGGTCAACCGCTACAGACTTCCAGACAAGATATCTAGTGCCTGCAGCGTAAAAGTCCAGTTTTAAATTCCAGAAATGTGCCAATTTGAATTTTTGTTGTTTTTTT
>JAECUM010023873.1:0-31378 GCA_016617855.1 Megalonaias nervosa | reverse complement strand
CAGAAAAGGGGATGGTAATGGAAATAGTGCGGCAAAATAGTATTCCTTAATATCAATGCTTTAATTGTCACAATGGTTAGTTTTACAAAAGAAAGTTTAATTCTGGAATGAATCTAATTTATATATGTATAAAAGTGAAAGCAAACAATGAAGTTATATATATATAATTAAAGACTATGGAAAATTAGAAATGAACATCTAAAAAATATCAGAAACAGAATAATCTATGGGAAGCTGTTAGACCCAATTTCTGCAATTACCAATACAAATGACAGAAAATTCTAATAAACTTGATAATTGATAAAGTATGTACGTGCGAAGGCACAGTAGAATAAATAGTACAATGTAGGTGGCCAAAAATTACTGATAATGTTATACATTTTGTTATGTATATGTAATTTAATTGTTTGTTTGATTGAAAATTTTCTATTTTATTTTATTCCATTACATGTTACTGTAATGATAATTTTGTCTAGTTGATGTGATTTATTTTAGAAATTCAATTCAGTTCTGTTTGACTTGATAAACAATCAGTATTTGAAACATTGTATATTTTGCTGAACTAGAATCAACATCAGTGTCAGCTTTGGAGTAAACAACTTTTTATTCTTCATTTTTAGTGTGAGAACCATTGATTTTAGCAAAGGCTATACTGTAGTACGTGACTTTAGACATGTGATAAAGTTTCCACGATTTTCTAGAAGGTGGTCACGTCACCCCATCCGGGAATCTGTTTTGCGTTTTAGTCAGTGTTATAACTAATGTTATCATAAGAATCAATATAGTTGTGCTTTGAAGCTCAAAGTTGTTTTGTTGTGACCAGTTTGAGTTGAATTTTTCTATATTTCGGAATTAGCAACCTATTTTCCCTGAAAAAATCTAGTGCTCATAATAACTCTTGGACATAGGCATTTATCAAAATTTATTCAGGAATTT
Organism: Megalonaias nervosa; assembly: GCA_016617855.1. NCBI lineage: Eukaryota > Metazoa > Mollusca > Bivalvia > Unionida > Unionidae > Megalonaias > Megalonaias nervosa. Next base: position 30,442 of record JAECUM010023873.1, on the reverse strand, counting down.
TAAACTGGAATATTATTTCTTTGTGATTCAACAAAGAACTGTTGACACATCAGGACAAAGCAGATCATCGAAGACGTCATCGCCTTCCATCTTGCAATTTAATCGGGATTTGAACTGCGGTTCACTTAGAAATTTTTTTAAGGATAGGGCTTGTATTTTTTAATTTTTGGATTAATTTTGGATTTGATTCATAAACCGTAAGTAATTTTTTTTTTCCACATTTTACCTTGTTTTTCTAGGGAAATAAATCGTTTGATAAATTTTACAAAGCTTGTTGGCTTCACTTTTTTCTTGTAACTTTTGTACGAGCCTAGACACGTAACAAGGAAATTGGGTGCTCGTCGTTGGGATATGTTAATTTTGGCAAAAATATTCCAGAAAATTGTTTTTTAAAATTTAAATTCTCCTAGTTTTCAGAATTTTTTAAATCTCTAGTATTATTTCACATTTTGTTTGAAATCTGTAGTGAAATCAATAGGTTTTTACAATGACATCAAAAGTGGAAATCTTTTTTTGAAATCCTACTCAGGAACAGTTGGATTGTTTGCGAAAAGATTAATTGCTTGAACTTGCCAGAAAATATGATCTTTCTGGGGCAGAAGCTTCGTTAACGAAGCAAGAAATAAAACCATTTTGGTCCAGTATTTGGAAGAAAAGAATGTTTTGGATAAAAGTGTTATAAAAGTGTTTCGGTTTTGATCAGTAAGTCTGTATCAGACTCTGATATAAAAGTAAAGGAATTAAAATTAAAATACAAAATGGAATCAAAATTAAGGAAGCTGGAACTTCAGAAAGATAAAGAAGAAAAACAAGCGAAGTTCCAACTCGAGAAAGAGAAAGAACAAATACAGTTACAGAAAGAAGAAAAACAAATGCAGTTACAATTTGAGAAAGATGGGAGAGGGACAGGAGAGAGGAACAAATTCAATTAGATAAAGAAGAAAGAAAGAAACACAAATGCAATTAGAAGAAAGAGAGAAAGAAAGACAAATGCAATTACAGAAAGAACAAAGACATTTACAATCGAAGAAAGAGGACAGAGACAGATGCAGATGCAAATGCAAATGTAAAGAGAGAAGGAAGAGAGGAAATATCAATTTAGAATTAAAAAATTAGAGCTGGGAAGTGAAAGGTACTTCCACACTTCACATACTAATTCAAGTTTTGATATTACAATGAATTTTAGACTAGTACTCCCATGTAGCAAACAAGAAGTAGACAAATATTTTCCTCGTTTTGAAAAAGTTGCTTGAATGGCCAAGGGAGCATTGGACTCAATTATTACAGTGTGTACTTATTGGTAAAGCTAGTGATATTTAACATTCACTATCAGTTCAACAATGTGCTGACTATGATCTGGTTAAGGAATGCATCGTAAAGGGTTATGAGTTATTTTCCAAGGCGTATTGGCAGAAATTCAGGAACTATAAAAAAAAGAAGCTGGACAAACTCATGTTGAATTTGCAAGAGAAAAAATGCAGTTCATTTCCTAGGCAAGTTTTCCATTCATCAGTCTTCTGGTAAGAACGTATTTCAGTCTAATGCGACCCCTTGTAAAACTCATTCTGGCACAACTTTTAAAAATCAAGCTTCTGATAAGCTTGATCAAAATTCCTTGTCTCTTCCTACTTGTACCTATTGCAAGAAGAAAGGACACATCATTTCTGATTGCTTCAGATTGAAAAATAAGCATCCGAATCAAGACATACCTATCCCAAATGCTCCAATTTCTAAGAGGTCAAGTTCACGGTAATGTATTGAAAGCAATACATTCGTTGGGTCCAATAAACCCCAGTCTGATTTTCTTATGAAGAATTATGAACCATTCATATCGAAGGGTTCTATATCACTCTTGGGTGATTTTGGCCAATCCTATCCCTATTAAAATTTTAAGGGACAGAGGAGCTTCTCAGAGTCTTTTATTATCAGGTACTTTGCCTTTTTCTGAGAAGTCTTCTTCTAATGAGAATTTTCTTATTCAGGGAGTAGAGAGAGGCTTTGTTATTCTTCCTCTCCATTGTGTAATTTTGTCATCAGACTTAGTCTCATGACATGTGATAGTCGGAATGGTGTATTCTTTGCCCGCTCAGGGCATTCATTTATTACCAGGCATCAACCTAGCTGGAGATAAGGTTGTGGTCAATCAATTTGTAACTGATAAGCCTTGTTTGGATCAGAACGTTGATCCTATTGAAAAAAAATTCCCTGATTTATACCCAGCTTCGGCAGTTACTAGAGCTATGGCAAAAATCAAAAGTGATGTTCGTAAATACCGCAGATCTTGTCATACTTGTCAAATGGTAGAAAAACCAATCAGAAGACACCTAAGCCTCATCTGTAACCTACTCTTGCATTTGGCGAATCATTTAGCAGAATAATAATAGATTGTGTTGGTCCCTTACCTAAGACCAAGCCAGGCAATCAAAACTTGTTGACCATTATGTGTGTCAACAAGATTCCCAGAGGCAATTCCTTTGAGGAGTATTAAAACTAGAACAATAGTAAAAGCTTTGATAATGTTCTTCACTCGATTTGGCCTTCCCAAATCTGTCCAATCTGATCAAGGGTCAAATTTTATGTCTGGATTTTCCAGCAAGTTATGCATGAATTAGGCATTCAACAATTCAGATCTTCTGCCTATCACCCTGAGAGTCAAGGGGCTTTAGAAATGTTTCATCAGACCTTGAAAAATATGATTCGATCATATTGTTTTGATACAAATGAAGATTGGGATGAAGGTGATACTGGGTGATAGTGATAGTCCCTTGAGATTTTTTTAATATCTTCCAATTACGCTGTATTCAATTGATGCAACAATGCCCTTCAAGACATTTCCTACATTTAAGTTTGTCCCTCTGGAACTCAATTTTCAAACATGACATGCAACAGCTTGGAATAACCCTAATAGTGAAATAGAAGTCTTTGGGGCAATAGTAACAACACTTATAGACCTTTAAAATGGAATAACCTCCATAGTGAAATACAACTCTTTGGGGTAATTGTAACAACACCTAATGTCCTTTAATATGAAATAACCCCCATAGTAAAATATAACTCTATGGGGCAATAGTAGCAACACCCATGGACCTTAACTATCTCAAAAAATATTATTTGTCTGCAAGAACCAGCTTGAAAACTTTTCCTACCTTTACAGTAGTATTTTAAATGATTAACTTTAAAAGAAAATAGTATGTATGCATCATGCAATAGATTGAAATAAGCACCATAACTCTGAGATACAAGTCTATGGGCCAATAGTAAAACTCACTTTAGACATTTATTATCTTTCTACTATTCATGTTATGCAACATTTCTTCTCTAGGTCTCCACCTACTTGACTGTAGTCTTTTCAGGACTAAATTCAAACAAAAGGCATGCAGGTATAATGCAACAACTTGGAATAAACACCCTAGGCTGTGATACATAAGCCTACAGGCAAAAGTAATAGTCCACGTAGATTTTTAGTATTTCCAAATATTGATTTTGTGCTACATATCCCCTCCAGACCTTTCCTACCTTTAGATCAATCTTTCTAGGACTGAATTGCTAAATATTACATGCAAGCATTATGCAACAACTTTTGAATAGTCCCCAATAACTTCTATGGGGCAATAGTAACAAGATCTTTTAACCCTTAATATCTTCCAGATAGTCATTGTTTGCACTTACTCCCTTGAAGACTGTTACTGTGTTTACAATGGTCTTGAAATTATTAAATTTGCAAAAATGGTATGCATGTGTTGTGCAACAACTTAGAATGACTCCCATAACTGTGAAATATAATTTTATGAGCAATAGTAACAAGATCTTTTAACCTTTGATATCTTTCAAATATTCATTTATAGCAACCACTCCCGTAAAGTCCTTTATTATATGTTCATTTTTTTTCTCCGTTAACTTTACATTGTCAGAATCGTTCAATATTTCCGATAAAGCACCCTCGCGCTGAATTCATGCTAAATGGACGCGAATAAAGGAACTACTTTCTAATGTAAACAAACATTTTTTTCTGAATGAACTAAACCAGATATTTTATGGAATGTCACATACCCGCAAGTGTTTCATGGAGTGCCACATATCAGCAGCTTTGGCACATTCCGCATTAACTTTTCTGATACAATGTTTCAGATTTAGGCTAGCTATAGACGCCAGACAGGGTCCTCACAATAACATGCAAGTTATAAGACATAAAGTGTCTTCTTTAGCTGGTAATAAAATGTCAAAAATATACTTACAATTTTACATCCTAAATCTCCTCAAAATGTACTTTCGTAGTTCTGCAAATACGAATTACATGAGCCATGTCATGGGTTCTCAAGGTTGATTACACATTTCGAAATTGTACTGTAATTTCGAGTATATTCCAACTGTAGTTAAGCTACATCCTCCTTACTGCACTCAAAATGAAATAAATATTACATTCCACAGCGTCTTTTCTATAATTGCAATTGAAAGACTTCATATTTTTCCCACATTATGATCTGAATCATTCAATGACAGAACTGAAACACGCATGCCGATGTCACCACACTTCAATACGATCAAATTGGCAGACACTGCTAGAATCCGATGTAAGTTACTTCCTGTAGATAAATCCAGACCATAATCACGAAATTGCGTCAAATCGACAAAAATACCAAAACGTATTCATTCCAGATCAAATGGAAACGTTGTTGCAATGCGCATTCATTAACAATATTACTCCAAATTTCAAGTTTAAGTAGACCAAACGCCATTTTCTTTCGAAACTTACGCCTAGCGCGAGACCAACTTCAAATTTGTTTGGGCGGAGTTACGTGCGCATTAATAACGTTGTGTAATGATGCAGCCTCGCTTGTGTATTTAGTTTGGAATACGGCATACATTCAGTTACTTTGTTTCTTGTAGTGTATTTTTGTTTATATATTTAAGCCTTGGGTAGAATAAGAAAATGAGCATATAATAAAAAGGTCACCGCATTGGTATGGGAAAATATGAACTCGTTTTGTCGGATGGATATACTGCACTCCCAAGGTCGTGCAGTAAAGCCATCCGAAAAATTCGTTCATATTTTCCCATACAAATGCAGTAACCTATAATTATTACCTTTGCAATGGTCTTGACATGATTAAATGTTGCAAAAATGGTGTGCATGTATTTTTAACAACTCCCATGTTTCATATCTTTGAATCTTTTTCAATTGTCCCTTTAGATCTTTCTTACATTCAAGCTATTCTTTAAGGACTAAAGCCTGAATGTTTCCTTAAGGCATCATTGAACAGCTAGGTGTAACCTTCATTTTTGTGAAATATGAAAATGTTAATCAGTGACATCCTATTTTTTACAAATACTTTTGTGCAACATTCTTAAACACAGGGTTATTTCTTTCTTTAACAAATGTAAATAAATTCCATTGACTTTTCCAAAACTTTTCCAAGAACTTTTAAACAATTTTGAGAGAACCTACTATGTAAATTAAAAAGCTCTAATACTTACCTAACACATAAATTTAACACAAAAACATATTTTACTGCTGGCTTTGGGCATACTTCATCTTATCAGATAGGTCATTCTATTTTGAGTGCCGTGAGTACAATGATTTTGAATCGTCGTAAGATCCTTGGATGTAGTCTAACTAATAAGTTTCAGGGGGGGGGGGCTTACTCTAACAAATCCATTGTCACAAGTTAGGTAAGTTAGTAAAACTATTGCATTGGCAAATGAAAATGTGAACGTATAATGCAATATAACCAAATTACATGAAATTTCCAAAAATTTTAATGACTTATAAAACCTTCAAAACTTTTCAAGTCCCTTGAAATCCTTTTCTGTAATTTCCAAATTTTCCCAGGATTTTCATGACTGCCGGAACCCTGTAAACAAAATCTATTAATTCACTCTTTGCCAGGAAGTCAGAATCAAACTTGTTATAAATATAATGCAAAGAAATAATATAGGTGCTTTATAAAAATAAATAAATAAAGAATAAGAAATAAACAAATCAAAATTTAAATATATTATTTTATTAAATATTTTTTCAAACATATATTTCAAGTACAAATGTTACAACCGCTCCAGTGGCCTAAGTGATTAAAGCTTTCATCTGAAGTCACAAATGCCAAAATTTCCTTTGCCCTTTCCATCAGTGGAATTTGCCAAAATCCTTTGAAAAGGTCAAATTTGGTGACATACTTGGCATTTCCAATTTTATCAAATCAGTCATTGATTCTTGGTAATGGAAATGAATCTATCTTAGTCACACTGCTCACCTTCCAATGATCAGTGCATACGGAAAGTTTTATCTGGTTTCGGAACAAGAATACATGGTGAACTCCAATCACTTTTACTGGGCTATATGAAATCATTCTTCAACAAATACTGAATTACTTTTTTCAAGTATTCCTGTTTGAGAGGGTTCATCCTGTATAGGTGTTGTTTCACTGGTTTGAAATTTACAAATTCAACATCATGAAACATTTTGTTTGTTCTCGAAGGAACATCTGGAAATAAGTGCTCATATTTCAAAGAATAACTGTTTAAGTTCATTCCTTTCTTGTTGTTGCAAATGTAAAAGTTTCTGGTCCAGATCATTCATAATATCCGAATACCGAAGATTTGTCACTCCAAAAATCAATAAAGTCCAATTGAATCCTTCACTTAAATCTTCAGTGATTGGGACAGGTACAACTAAATTAATTGCATGATTTACCTGGGTTTTCTTTCAGTATGCTGGTACTCCATTAATTTATTTAGATCAGAGTACTATTAATATAATTTACCTCGTTTATTTTCTTCTTTACTTTGTAAGGCCATAATACCTAATTTGAAGAAAATTTTGAAGAATGAGCAAGAGAGAAAGAACTATATTACAAGACTCAAACGTTTTTCCATTAAAATTCTGTGAAACCATAATTTCACTTTTGACCTGAATTCCTGAGTGAAAATTCAAGCATAACTAGCTGGAAAATTCGAGACATAAAATTTGACCCTTGATCAGATTGGACGGATTTGGAAAATAATTTTATCAAAGCTTTTACTATAGTTTTAGTTTTAATATTCCTCAAAAGAATTGCCTCTGGGAATCGTGTTGTCGCACATATAATGGTCAACAAGTATTGGTTACCTGACTTGGTCTTAGGTAAGGGACCAATGCCATCTACCATAATTCTGCTAAATGATTCCTCAAATGCAGGCATTGGTTGCAGATGAGCCTTAGGTATCTTCTGATTGGGTTTTCCTACCATTTGACAAGTATGACAGGGTATGCAGTATTTACGAGCATCAGTTTTGATTTTTGGCCAATAAAAAAGTGATTCAAGATCTTGTGATAAGTCTTATTATTCCCTAAATGACCAGCCAGAGGACTTTCATACGCCAGACTAAATATTTCCTGTCTGTAAGTTTTGGAACTACAGTCTGATAGTTCACTGACTACTTGTCACCAGCAGGTACCTCGGGATGTCTCCATTTTCTCATAAGAATTCCATTTTTAATGAAATAACAGACAGGTACTTCATCTGGAGCTGCAGAATCTATTAATGCTGGTATAGCTGCAAGATGTGGAAATATACCACCCGTCTTAGCGATGTCTATAATGGCAGCCACATAAAGATTAAGTCATACACCAATCTTTGATCGTTTGGCTTCATTGAAGTGCCTGAGTTGATGTTCTTTTAGTGATAATTTTATTCCACAGTTTTCTTTTGATACTGATTGTATCTTCTTAATCTGACCAGGAGTCAGAGTAACACTAACATGATGATATGACATTATAATATCATGATCAATTTAATTACTGATCACTCGCGATCCAATTACATGTTACCTACTGGGGCATCGACGACTCTCATTCATCCACCAACACCTTCAAGTAGCATTGTTGTATCTGTGACTATAACAGTGATTGCTCTGTAATTAGCAACAGCTGCTCCACTTGCTACACGAGCTTGAAATTGTGTATCAACTACTGATCTTCTGAACAAATCCAAGAGTCCCAGTCAGAAATAATAGAGCGGATACAGCGTTGTAAAATCTAATTGTGATATTTGTAGACCAGAATCAATATTTTGATCACGTCTCCTGAATGTCATCAAACGATGATATGCACGTGCAACATGATTGTTATCAAAATCCAGTAATATATCCTCAGCTTGTTCTTGATGTCCATTTATTCTTAGTAAAACTTCAGTAACACCAAGTTTGTCAAATATCATTATACTTCGTATTTGTGAGTTTACTCGTGCAGCATCTTGGAAAACAATAAATATATGTCGCGGTGCAGAGACACCTTGCTGTGATGCTATCTGCCATGTGAATAAACCATTAATGTTACTTTGAACACTATCACTGGTCATTGTCAACCATGATAATGTTGATTTACCACCGCTGTTCATACAAGAATGTAGCCGTTGTTCTTTCATTAGTGATGGAGTCATTGCTGGCATCCACAAAGAAAGTTTTGTCAGTATTACTTTTCCATGAAGTGCTGAGGTTGCAGCTGGATCAACTCCTTCAGCGTGCCATATTGCATCATCGTCGGTATTTTTCTCACAAGGACGATTGTGTGTTTTGCCCCGAAAATAACCTTTCTAACATTTCTACAAAATCCAAAGATATGTGACAGTGGAATTTCATATGAAAATCCTTCATTGTTGTTCAACATTGATCGACGGGTTGTGAATCACAGGTTGAATCTTGGATTAACGCTCTGTAACGTCGAAAATGCAGCGCAGGATCGCGGTATCATTCCAGCTGGTTGTCAATCAACCGAACTAATGTGTGTTAATTGTATCAAAAGATGCTATCTGTTGTCATGGTAGTCAGTTGTATTCTTTGCAAACATCATTGATGGACCAGCTGATCTCTAGTAATCATCTTGCGAGGGCAAGTATCGTCGTGGCAATGTTGATGTCATTATGACAAACCCCAATTTCCCTACCATCAATCATGTATGCGGCACTTTTAAATAACGCCATGATGACATTGTTAACAAAACCAACTTGATCATTATCACCGTAATCTGTATTATCTAATTTCAAAAGTCTACCTTCGATCTCAGTAAATGCCTCAGCGGGCAGGAAATATCTGCTTGTATCCTGAACTTGTAATCGATTCTTCCACGTTCGTCAGGTACACGTGCGTCATAAGAATAATACTGATAATCATGTACCAATTCATCTTTGAGAATTGGTGTGTCCATGTCGAATACGGGATCAGATATACGTTTGAACATCTTTATTATATTTGTTAGCGTCTAACCTGAAGACTACTTCCTGCTATCAGATTAGCAGCTATATATTTTTCTCTTTCTTTTCCTGATAGTGGTACACCGGTCATCGATGGCAACACCATTGTTGCTAGTTCTTGATACGCAGCTTGATTTAGCACCTTACTAACATTTGCAGGCATAGCCAACTCTGCTAATTTTTCATTTGCAGCTTGATTTATTATTTTACGAACATTTGCATGCATAACTTCTGTGCTAGGTGATTTTACTGGCTGAGGTTTTACTGGCTGAGGTGTTCATCGTATTAATCGTGCTAGTCTATCCCCGATTGCCGAGAATGCTTTACCGGCAACATCACCAACAATACCAATACCTTTATCATGAACAACATCAATAGCTTTCATCCCCAGTTGCTTTGAAATCACTATTGCTTTTAGAGCTATCCTTCTAAATACACCCTGAACAACGTCACCGAGTCCATCTCCGTAGAATCCTTTATATGTAGGTAATCACGAATTTATCACCCTGGCAATGGTTGGTCCACGATGAGCATTATGTATAATCATCTTATTTTCTTGTCACTGATCTAATTGTATACCCTTAATCACTGTGGCAATCATCGGCGATTTTATCGATGAGGGACCGATAAACATTAATATCCATGATACCACCTGTAAATAATCTCTGTCAAATAGCGGCTGCTTCATGAATGATTTCTGGGAAATTATTACCGGCTCATTTTCTGCCAATCAGAATTTCTAATCTGTCCACGTCAGTAAGGACATTGCTGGGGCATGGAGTAATAAGACCACTTCCTTGAGTGACCCAATTGCTCAGACCACTTCCAGTTGTTTCTTCTTCTTTTTGTTTCCCTGCTCATTCAGCCTCTTTAAGTTTCGACTTTATTTATTTTTCTTTTCGTTTCCTTGATTGTCTAGCTTCTTCAGGTTTTGACATCATTTCTTCTTCTCTTTGTTCTCATGCTTGCTTTACTTGTTCAATATACTCATATACTGTCTGGTTAAAAATGTCAAACTGATTGATATCTCTCTCAGTTCTGATTTGCAGAGTATAAGTAGCGATGTGATATACATCCCTAACCCAATCGGCAGATCTCATAGCTTTTACATATTCGGGTTTTACATATTTTTCTGTTTCATGATATCCATATGCGGCAATATCCATTACTTGGATTTTGTCCATGATAGCGGCAATACCTTCAGGCGTGAATTTATCGATAATGCTAATTCTGGTTTATGGCAGAGGCTGTGGTTCAACTTTGGGCTGTGGTTGAGGAGGTTGCCTGGGTGGTGGCTGAGCTGCTTGACGATGCCCAGCAATGTTTCAATATCTTTTTGTGTTGCCTCAGTTGCTTTAATAATTTTCTTTGTTAATTCGACAATTGGTTTAAATAGCTGTTCTGTACCCTCTGTAAATTCCACCTGAGACTTCTGACGCCCTTGTCATTTTTGTTGGACAGAATCACGGACGGGGAGATATTTCTTAATTGCCTCTAGTCGCTGTTGAGCTAGTTCAGCTGTGTGAGATTCCATTATTGATATAATAATGCTTTAATTAAGCACACCCAAATAGCATCAGGGAGGGCGATGACATCGAGTGAGTGGGCGTGTGAGTAGACAAACATGCCACAAAATAACTAAACCATAAATGTCAAAAAATAAAGTAAAAATATGAGCTAACCCAATTGGAGAAGCATCGGGTTGGTTAGAGACTTCGGTTTGGCGTTATTGACGTTTGCATTTTCATCTCTGTAGGAAACTATTTTTCAGTGAAATCTCTAATTGAAAATTTTGTAGGATTCACCCTCCCTACTGCGTTAGGAGAGACTATGATCCAAAACTTAGGACACTTTGATGACCGAGAAGACATATGTGAAGTTACCAAAAAACACACTCGTAAATACAAAAATTCATGGGAGAAGACAAGAAGATCAATACAGATCTGTACAACCATGTTTATCCCATGAGTGAGGAGGCAGGCATAAAAGTTTTATCAACTCCACAAGATAAATAAGATCAACACCCCCTTGTGTCCTATTGCATCGGGGATGGGTTATATTACCTATCCTGCGTTGAAATACCTAGCAGAAGTGTTTGGTCGTTTAGTTTGTCTTTATTTATCTCACATAAACATCTTCATTTTTGTCCAGAAAATTAAAGATTTATAAGTAAGTCCATGGAAAATAATAGTATCCTATGATGTGAATGCCAGTCTTACAAGCATACCTGTTGACAAGGCCTTGCTAGTCATCCAAATAGACTCTCAACAGATAGAGAGTGGAACAAATGCACTAGGTTGGTGTTAGAACAAAAATATAATTGCTCTGCTGAAATGGGTCTTGAAAAATACTTATTTTGTATATCAGGGAAAATTTTATCAACAGAAGTTCAGGACAGCAATGGGCTCACCAGTGTCTTCTACTGTAGGAAATTTGTATATGGAAGACTTTGAGCTCAATGCCATTTCCACTGCTGCCCATCCTCTGACTGTGTGGCTTCGTTATGTGGATAACACTTTCACCAAAACGCATGAATACAATACAGATGATTTCACAGAGCATCTTAATTGCATTCATGAAAATATCCAGTTCATTTATGAAGTGGAAGAGAATGGGAAGTTGCAGGTTTTGGATACTTGTGTTCAGATTTTAGATGATGGGGAAACAAGAGGTACGATTTACCACAAACCTGCATACACAGACCAGTATCTGAGCTTCAACTCGAACCACCATTTTGAACATAAGAGATCAGTGGTGAGATCTCTATCACATCGGGTGAACAGCACTAGTAATGTTGAGGAAGAGCGGGTGTTGGAGGTCGATAATATTAAGAAAGCTTTGAGGGTCAATTGTTTCAAAGACTGGATGTTGATGTTTTCTGAAAAAGAATGGAGAAGGGATGAACATCTGAAGGAGAAAGGAGACAAATGTGTAACTCTCCCTTTATCATATATTGGTGGACCCTCCGAAAGATTATAAATCCTCTGAAAGCATGAAGCTAATGTTATCCAGAAACACTATAGCACCATCCTCTCAATCTTGATAAATCAAAAAGACCAAACTCATTTGAATAAGAAGTGCCCAGTCATCTATAAACTCCAGTGCGATAATTATGGAAAAGACTACATTGGAAACTGCTGGAAGCCTATAAACCAGAGTTCAAGAACACTCTTACACCAAATAGAATCCCTGACAGCAGTTGGTGAACACTGAAAAGAATCAGGGCATAATATTTCTTGGGAAAATATCAGAGTACTCAGTAGTGAGAATAATACTCTGAGGAGGAAAATAATGGAAGCTACTGAAATCACGGAGGGGAGCCGGTGTTGAAACACGATTCTGGATTGGAAAGAAGGATTTTGTAATGTGGTCAGCATTTAGTTGATCGTGAGACTCCACTTCAGAAGTCATTCCTCTGATGAAGTCCTTGTGATAAGGCTGAAAGCTAAGGAGTCATAACCTATTATGCTACAGAAACATCTATTTTTAGTTTCATGATTATTATATTTTCAACCATAAAATAGATGGAAAATTCAAGCAAATATGTTAAGAGTTTGTCAAAAATGGTTTGCACATGACGATGCACTGGACTTCACTGTTGCTGCTGTCCCTTACATAAAAATCTCAATCTTCGTTATCATCATCTTTTAATGTTGTTCGTGCTGTTAACATCATCAAAATATCATCACCTTTATGGCAGTAAATAGTTTATAGGTGGCGAGAAAATTAAATATACGAATAATCATGACATCAATATAATCATGATATCAATATAAACAAGACATGAGTATAGTCATCAAAGCTGTCCTTGGAATAGTGCAGCTAAGAGCATGTTAATATAATTGGTAGTGTACTTACTTCTGATGATGTCTGTGACTCCTGGACTAATGCAAGGATTGGTAGGACCAAAACAGGGTCCTGCACCTTTAGCAGATATCATCTGACAATTCCATGTTTTCCTATGATCACTGCTGGTAATCCCATACTTTATCATGGTGACAGATTGCTGGCCACTGCATGTGACACTATAGTTGAATGAAGGATTGTTAGCTTCATTTGGATCTGCTTTAATATAACCACAGTTTGCAATATCAGTGACCCAAACTTTGGTAAGAGATTCAATCCTGTAGTAGACTGTTGCCAACCCAACATCTTGGTTCACTTGACATGTCAGGGTAAGGGATCCTCCTATGCTTATGTAAACAGGACTTGGAGTTAGTGTTACAACTGGTACAGCTTCTGAAACAAAGAACAATCTGAAGGTTTCTGAATGTTCAAGAATTTACAATTTTCATACGTTTACCTGTTTCTACATAAATATAATAATACACTTGTTGCAATTAGATAAAAGATAAGCTTAAATGAAAGTTGACTTTATATTTTTCTAAGTTTTAATTATTGGTACATGTATATCTTTGAATATAGTGCATAGCTATGCAATGCCAGATTTCTTACCATCAAAATGGAAGTCATACCTTAGTAACAATGTTATTAACCTCCACCTTGCAAACCAATTTTTTCTAACAAGTGCTCTCAGATAATGATATCATAGATAATAATAATAATAATAATAACAATAATAATAATGACTTTTTCAAAGAAGGTAACACAGTTAGCTGAAGAACTAATCAAGTTTGAGGCCCTCATACAAAGCAAGTTATTTATATACAAATGCACATGTATACACATAGTGGCATGTTCATGTATGTTTGCTTTCTGTCCTTTCACAAGATGGATGATTGCCCATACATACTGAATCCACATACTCAATATATATGTAATATGCAATTAATGACAAAATGGATGAGTAGCATACTCATTGATGCCTATTAACACAAATACAAATATTTCCATTCTCATTTTAGCTACATCTCTGAAGCCACTGGACATACAGTTCTGTATTGGCTTTGGAAGAAGGAAATAAGATTGGGCATTCTAATCTCAACTGGAAACTTTTTTTGAATAATTCCTTATTTGGTTTGGGAATTTTATACTGTTTGGTAGACATGGATTGCAGGTGGGGAGTATTACCAGGTAGCCTATACTGGAATAGTGATTGTTAATATTCAGGAGCACTATTATTGGATATAATGTATATTAATTTGGCTTTTCTCAAACGGATTTGGTCTTTAATTGGTAATATTTTTAACTTACAAGCAAATTTTTCTTGCTTGCTTGGATTGATATTAGCCCAAATGCTGTTTTGAAGATGTACTAACTTTGCTATGTTTTTATCATTTGAATTAACTCCTACTGTATCACAGTAAAGTAAATAGGGTTGTATGTAACTTAAAGTAGTTTTCTGTGCCTTTCAGGGAGAAAATGTCTTATCCTAGTGAGAAGCCATAAACTTGAATTTACTTTTTTACTGATATGTTTGATATGTTCAATCCATGATAGGTTATTATCTACCAAAACACAAAATTAGTCCATCATGACAGACTATTTGAAAATTTGTATTCTTCCACGTCAGACATACAGATCTCATCACTATCAAGAATTATTATCTTTTGCAGAGTTGAGATCAGTAATATTTTAGTTTTACCAGTATTTACCACCATGCCATTGCATGTGTACCAGTTGTCCAGTTTGTTTAGGGCAATCTGTAAAAAAATTTCCAGTTCATGATTGGTGTTTTGGATATCTGACAATGTTGTGTCACCTGTATAGAGATCTATAGATGATACTGAGTCCCCCAGTAAAATTGGTAGGTCATTAATAAATATGTGGAGAATTGGTTGTGTGTTATGGTTGGGGTCGGGTGCTCCCAATATTTTATTTAAACTACTATAGAAGTCCCAGCCGGGTTTGATTTTGGTTAGAAGTTAAATTAGTGAAAGATAGACGCAAAGCTCCGAGCCCCCAGTCAGCAATGCCGATATTTAAATGGTTAAATATACAAAAGAGGGTGAAATTCAATGAATAACAATTTAACAACAAATCAATAGTCAAATGATTAAAATTTCCCAGGTACACTCCTTCAGCTCAACCCTTTAATAGCTTATTGCATCACCTGATTAGTAGTCTGAGATAGATTTACAGCTGTCCTTGCAGTCTATTCATCTGTGGTATTCTTCTCTCCTATTTCTCCCAATGCCTCCTCCTCTTCCTCCCCGACTTTCTCCAAAATCCTTCTCATCCTCCTCCTCGACTTCTCTATACTTCTCCTCCTCCTCTACTTTCTCCTCCAGACTCCTTTCCCTCCTCCTCCACCTTCTATCCACCGACTAGACTTTTGTCAACTCCAACTGTTCGGCTAGTCTCACTTCCATATCCCTTCTTGGAGACTCAGGACTCAAATGAACTGGAAGTTCTGTCCCCTAAAGAGCTTCCTTTTCGATGCTTTGTCCTTCCTTAGGATCTGCTTCTAAGTTTAACTGTCCAATTATGAGTGGCCTCCCAGGAATAACTCTATTTGCTTAGGAATCTTCCCAGGCGACTATCTTTTCCTTAGAGTTCTTTAAGTTATATATCGGATCTAAATTGTAATCACACCCTCTATCTCAATTCTGATTGGATGTTGCTGTGAACCGATCCAATCAAACTTAGCAGACAATGTCCCTCTCGCTATCTGTCAACGTGGGGACGGATGAGAACACGCCTCATTCAACCGCGGGCTTCCCTTGATCCTAACCTAAGGTGTAACACATAGGTGCGAAATGTTGAGATCTTTCGCCAGTTGCTGACTCAAGATTCCGGGACTCCAATTGGTCATGTAACCTTGCGTAAGAGACTAACACTAGCCCACGGCAAAGTTTAGACACAAACAGATGGCCACTGTAATATTCCCAAGACAGTAGATTTATAGCTGGGGCTTAGCAAACATGACAAAATAATATAAATAGTAATGTACCTTGATTTGAGTGTTGTGGTACTCCATATCCGATTGATCCAGCTTCAGACAGAACATTATTTATATAAACATGTTGTGTTCTCTCACTTAAGTATGAAGTAAACCATCCAATTGTGCTTTTATCACATTGATAAATCTTCAGTTTCTTCAAAAGGATTTTATAATCCACCATGTCAAAAGCTTTCATGAAATCTGCAAATACTGATCCTGTTCTTCTACCTTGATCATGTGCTTGAAGCCATTTATCCGTTAGTGAGATCAAGGCAGTCTCACATTAATGTTTCTGTCTAAAGCCTGATTGGTTAGTGTGTAGCAGGAAGTGTTTGGTTAAATATGACATGGAGCCATGGAGATGTTTTTCAATCGGTTTTGACAAGGTTCATAGTTCTGTACTGAGATTGGCTGGTAGTTATCAGCATCATCATTAGAACCAGATTTGTGAATGGGAATTACTTTTGCATTTTCCCATATTTTTGGGACAGGTGAGAGTGCAATATTTAAATTGATTATGAATGTTATGCTCTCTGAAATAGATGAGGAAGAAGTTGTCATGAATCATGGACCAGTCTGATCAAGTCTTGTAGCTTTCTTGGTATCAAGTTCAATGAGACATTTTTTAACAAAGATTTTTTATGCTGGTGGCATAGAGAAACATACCTCCTTAGGGATTCTGCTCCTGCAGAATCTTTTCAGTTCATTGAAGTTGTTTTCTGTCACTGGTGGTAATGTTGGTAAAAAAAATCATTGGAAACATTTGCAATGTTAGTGTCATCCGTGGCTATGGTGTCATTTACCAGAAGTGAGTGAATTGTGTTTGTCTGATCTTTGTGTGTTCCCCCAATGAGTTCACTGAAAACTTTCCAAATAGAGTTTGTGTTGCTCATTTTGTTTTCAAGCATTGATTGATAATATGATGACTGCAATGAGACTCGCATGCTGACAACAGGTACTTGTATTGTACACAGTAAGTTGCTGGAAAATACAAGGGGTGACTCACTTTGTCTATCTACTGTTAGATTCTATGGTCTTAAAATAAATAACAAAAACGAGCAAAAACCAACAAGTTTTGTAAAATTTATCTCCCTTACACCAGATGTAACATTTCAAGAAATAAACTCACATTTTCAGTTATTGGTTTATGAACATAGACTTTTGTGAACTATTATATTAGCTCTCAATCTTGATGCAAATGTAAGTAAAAGTGATTTAATAATTTCTCACAGGAAAGTTTAAAAGTTTAAAAACTGATCAAGTATTTTTTGTTTGGTTTAGGTATTTTTCTGCCTAACTTAAGTCCATTATTGTTACTTTCTTATGTAGAAGGAATGTAAATTGTATGCATCTATATTATCTAAATTATTCACCCTTTTATTTTAGATGAATATGAACACCACTTCACCTGAAATTTTGGTGCTTGTAAGGGATATTATAGCACAGGAGCCTTCGGACTGTCCTTGGACCTATACGGTACTGCTCGCATGTATTTGCCCAAGGTAAGGTCATTAATCGTTCACTTCTCGTTGTTGCTTTTGTCTCCTTTAATTCCTTTATCATAAGCCACATCTCTCTCTCTTAGATACACATTTTCCTCCTGTTTTAATTCCATTTGACTTGCCATATTTATTGTTTATCTTTGTCATTTTTCTGTATTATATTTCCCAAATCCAACATAGCTGTGATCTACTATATCTGGTGACAGACTGGTTTATTGCACCAATTTTATTCACTACACAAAGGAGGGAAGCTCTCTATCTGTGTTAAAAAGTGGATGGGTAGGTTGACCTTTGTGTGAGGACCGGGGGTTAGTGACCTCATGTATCTGCAGATAGTGTAAAGTGTTGAAAGCTTATACTTTATAATAAGATTGGGTCATGTCCACCTATCTCTGGTGCTAAGTTCTGTATCTACCAAACAAATATAAAGTCCTTTATTTTAGGTGATTTGTACTTTTTGAAGTAAGGGAGGTACATGCCATTTGGTACATTGACCTATGACCTAGTTACGACATAATATGATATAATGTGATTTATTCCATAACACCCATGTTAAGTTCAATAAGTGCTGATACAAATAAAACATAATTCATAGCTAAAACAAGTTATTTTATTCCCAGAATGTATCAGCTGAAATAGTCCAGTAACCATTACATACACATTAATATTAGAGACAGCTTGGAACCTCATAAAATTATTTTTGGCAAGCGAGACGAAGTACACTTGTTACTTGTACAGTCCTAAGCTATATCAGAGATTATTGAAAACAATAAACAACAAAACTAGCTGTGATTGGCACATTGTGTAAGAGTTGTACTTTCTGTTAGGCTTAAAAAGATGAGCCTCTTTGCAATATGTTAGATTATGTTAATTCCTATCTAGGACATATTTTATATTTTTTATGATTTTTTTTTTAAAACTGTGGTACACATGACTGAAAATCTTGTGACTAGATAACTCTTAAAACTGCCTAGTTCCAGCAGAGTTATCTCTCTTAAATCCCATAGAGTGATTCTGTACTTGTCAAATTGACAACCTAACATTGTTCTCTGCAACAGTGTGTGACATGCATGCTGAGGTAGAATAGAAAGTATATTTATTTCACAAAACATTAGCATTGAGGTCTATGGAAAAACAATTGGTACCGTGATACCTGAAAGGATGTTAAGAAGAGTATGCGCGAAAAAAATATAATTGTCATTTGTTATCCATACATTGCTAAGAAAAACAATCTTTCTGAATTAGAAATATCACTATGAAAAAAAAGTGTATTTCTGAAAAGGTGAAACTTTTGCTAAAAGTGAGTGCAAAATTGCGTCGATCCCAAAGAGTCCAGCATAGTACTCACACTAGGCAGAAAATTGACAATAGAATCCCCATTAGTTAATACTCACCTGTAGCTTTGCAGAGTAACGCGAGTTTTACGATACTCCATGTGAGGACGTAATTAAATGTCACAAGAATCATTGTGTCTGCCCACAAGCTTAAATTCAGAATTAATTAGGACGAACACTTGTATTACTCTAAGTCCACAACAAACACTATCGAGTCCATAAGTGACAAGTGGAAATTCCTCTCTAGTGCTGCAGTACGATAGTTGATCCCTTCCAACAGTAAGGTTGTGATTAAATTTAACAACGAAATAACGTCTGTCGACAAAATGTATTGAATGGGTTTGACAATCTCGATTAACTGTTGGGTGTTTTTGAGCCAGGTCACATTTGGGTACCCTGAGCATGCGAATAATATTCCGTTTGTGACTTTGTCCTAGTCCTAGTCGTGTTCCTTGCTTTATATGCTTTTTGCTTACCCTCTGTTTATTATAAAGATAGGTGGCATTCTAAAGTTGCATATTTTGCATAGGGTTAGCTATTGAAAGAAGAAACAATTAGCCCGGTTTTCTCCTCACTGTCTATATATGTGCATCTATCAAATCAATGCTAGCTCCGCTTTGACATTTTTCACTTCCTGAATTTCAGACGTGTGCTTTTTGTTTTTGCAATTTATATAGTTGGTAATCATTCGCTGCACATTCAGAAACTGACATTGTCAGGTCTGGCAAAATCATTCTCCATATTTTGATAACTATGTGTATTTTAGACTAATTCAGGCTGATTGTACGGACAAATGAGACTAGAGCAGTTTCGGCTACGGTACATGAAAGTAATATTGAGGTATACCCACCTTCTCTCCATTGTGCATGGAGCAATAAACTTTGATTTGTGTTACGTATCGGCTCGTTCAAAGTAACACAAAGAAAGAGTGACTACAGCAAGCTTTGTAAATTTTAACAAAAATAATTTATTTCCCTAGAAAACACGGTGAAAAGGTAAATAGGTGAAACAAGACTTACGATTTACGAAGAAGATTCCAAAAATTTGTTCTAAAGTTGTGAAAACAAATAAGTCCTGTGAATAAACAGTTCTAAATTGATACAGTCTGAATCTCAGTTCCGATCCAAGATGGCGGATGATGACGTCAGACGAAAGCTAACACAGAATGTCCAGAATTTTCACTGTAAAGCACAATTTGTATTGTTCTGTTCCGATTTAGAAATAATTTCATCAAATGCCTTTGTCCAAAGCCAGTAGTGTTGTTCTCCAGGGAAAATAATTATTTAGAAAGTAGATGAAATACAGCTACCACCACTAACAACACACATGTTGTTCCTCGTACGAATGCGCAACTCTTTCCAGCACAGAAATACCTTTCTTAAGGTATTATAAACTCTGTAAGATGTTATGATGTGACTCTGAACCACGACTGACTACGATTACGACTCTGACTCCCAATTTCTTACAGCTAACTGAGCATTTAAAACAAGCTAATACGTCATTACATGTACGCACGCATGAAGGACACGTGTGATTTCGCAATCCATCTGGACATTACAAAAGCGTAAACAAGTAATAACGTGGTCCCAGCCAATCATTTACATAGCTCTTTCTCACTGTTTACTTGATACGAAAAACCGTCATGCAAAAATCGTGCTTACACGAGTCACATTTACGTTTTAAAAAAATACGATGTTTCTAACATACTATTAGACCTTGCTAACATAATCATCACCATAATAATAATAACTTTTAGTGATATAAAAATAAAATAAAAATGAAACAAAGAGTTATAAGAATTTAAATTTTAACACATATGTAATTTAACTACAGGGTCGTAACATTTGCACCTGTCACAGTCTCTGAAGAGAGCCACCAAAATTACCTTACATGGGATGGTAGGGTGAACCCTACACGTTTTGGAGCAATTTTTTTTTTTAAAATAAGGCTTCCCACGAAAATAAAAATACAAGGTTAATAAACTGAGCTCTCTAACTGACCGAGATCTTTCTCTAATTAGGTGCTTGTATTTTTGTTTTCTCGTTTACCTTGTACTGAGAGTGGTCCCTTACCTGTATATGTTTTCCCACGCCGAGTGCGTCAATTGGCTGACAACGCTTGAATCAGGTTATGTGTGACAAGAGGAGCGACAACTCCTGCGGCCTAAAAGAGTATGTGTGAGCGGAACGGGATTTTGAAAAAGGTGACAGAGATTATGGTATCTCAACCAAAAATTTTATCGAGACCTACACGATGCTTCGACCGAGGATCATGTAAATTTATCGTGATAAATCCGTGTGGGGTAGAGAAGACGTTTTTAAATTTAATCATACCCATGTCCCCTGAACACCAAGTCTGATAGTTGTTTCTTAGTGTGTGGGGATTAGCTCCGCTAAATACAACTAAAAGATTGCAGTTATCTCTGACCACTTCAGTTATTTGCGTGTATTGCTGATTAACATATATAATATCAGTGTTTCTGTCTGCCTCGTGAAAATATCCGAGCTGGAATTGATCGTTTGTCCAGCATTACATCATCGTAAATTACGAGATTATTAATACATCATCGAGGTCATCTACAGATGGAGCATCATCAATATCGGTGATACAGTCAATAATATCATTTCCGTCTTCATCCGACGACTTCGCTTCTTCAGTAAAATCTTTAAGCACATCGTAGCATTGCTGATCATCTATAGATGGTGCCACTAAATAAAACTTAACCCACCTGAGTCATCTCATTATTAGATTAAGCAACAATTGCGTCATACCAGAACCAGATGGACCTATGATAATTGCTCTGATAGAATTTGGTGGTGCTGGATGATGCTTGATAGGCTCTTGCTTTCGTGACGCTGAGAAATCAATGATATCCGTGTTGTAGAAATATAATAAATAACATGAATTTATATTGTGCTCGATGCAGAGCACCCACCTTCACCAGTGGATTGATAACAATAATAAAAAAAAATAAAAAACGTGCACTTACAGACAAGTGTGTGAAATGTGGTACAAAAAATACAGATTTATCGCTAATGAAACAGGCAGTCATACCGCTGCTTCACTGGGACAAATACCAGGAGCCCCATGGGCTAAGTATCCTGGATATAATTATTGTGGTCCTAGAACCCGACTTTATATCCGACTTGACGAACGAGACCAACCAAGACCAGGTGAGTATTCAATAAATGCGATTGATCAAGCGTACCGTGTTTGTGATGTTGCGTATAAAAAGCCCGATCTGCAAGAACGACATATTGCAGATGTGAAGTTGATTCATAATTTAAAGTCTGTAAAAATTAAACCTCTCAGGGAAAACCTAGCTAACTGGCTGGTAAGATCTACTATGAAAGGAAAACTAGTGCTAGGGGCTGGTAATTAGTCGGTCGATTATTATTATAATAATCGAATAGATTTATTATAGCCCAAGAGGATATTGGAGGGGTAGAGCAACGATAAGTAAACTTGCTGATGCAGTAAGTCTCACACGTTCTGTTGCTGCAAATTGGTTAGCACGACAGGCAATATGGCAATCAACAATAACAATAAAATGATAATTTAGACAAACAGTATTACTATATAAATGGAGCAATGAGAATTAGGCATCTCGTGCTGGTGTAATTTTCACTGTCGTCTAAAAAATCCTGTCGGTTCTGTTAATAACATTGGTTACCTAAGATTTAATGTTGGAAAGAAGATATCTTTTTCATAAATTTATCTATGAATGTTTTCATGGACTGATCGAAGATGGTCTTCTGATTGATCACATCAACGGCAAAAATCTTGATAATTCGTTTGATAATTTGCCAGCTATTACTCAGAGTCAGAATTGTAAATTTGGAGGTACTGGGAAAATATAATAATTTTCCAAGAGCAGTTATATCTGTTGTTATGAAATTTGATTATTTGTTTGTTAGTTTCATTTTCTCACAATTCTATTACATGTTATTGTAATGTAACTTTATTTGCAGGATTTGAAGTCGTGAAGAAAATTAATTCAGTTCAGTTTTGTTTGACCTGATTTCTTTTAATTTTACTGATAAACAACCAGTAGTAGAAACACTGTATCTGGTTGCTGACCTTGATTTAGAAGTAGTAAGGTTTCTAGTAAACAGCACTTTTTTTTTTCTTATTCATTCCCAGAGTAAGAACCATTGACTTCAGTTAAGACCATACTGGGAATACGTAATGTTAGGCATGTAAAACGCTTCTACCTTGTTCTAGAAGGGTGACTACGTGACCCTCATACGGGAATCTGTTTTGCGTCTTAACTTAGTGTATAAGAGTTTTTTCATAAGAATTAGCTAGTCCGAGCTCTATACCTTTGACACTTCAGATGTTTTGTTTTGACCAGTCTGAGTTGAGTTTTTATTTTATTCAATATAATGTGATTATTCTCCTTTGAATACAAGTGTTCCTAAATTGATTCTTGGACAAAGATATTTATTGAAAACTATTCGGAATTCCAAACTGGAATATTATTTTATGTGATTCAACAAAGAACTGTTGACACATCATTATAATGCTGACTATCGAAGATGTCATCGCCTTCCATCTAGAAATTGCATCGGGATTTCAACTGTGATTCACTTAGGACTTTTCATTGATAGGATTTCTATTTTTTTAATTTTTGGATTAAGTTTGGATTTGATTCGTAAACCGTAAGTCCTTTTCATCATCTTTACCTTGGTGTTCTAGGGAAATAAATGATTTGTTAAATTTTACAAAGCTTGTTGTCTTCACTCTTTTCTTGTTACTTTTTGTAGGAGCCTAGACACGTAACAAGAAAATTGGGATCTTGTCCTTGGGATATAGGAATGTTGTCTAAAATATTTCAGAAAAATTGTTTTTGTTGTTTGTTTTCTAAATTTAAATTCTCCTAGTTTTTGAAATTTGTTAAAACCCATGCATCCTTTTTCATTGTATAAATCTTTTGTGAAATCAACCATCTTCTTTACAATGTCATCAAAAGTGGAGATCTTTCTTTCAAACCCCACCCAGGAGCATTTGGACTGTTTGAAAACAAAGATTAATTGCTTCAACTTGCCAGGAAATATGATCTTTCTGAGACGAAAGTTTCTTTAACGCAGCAAGAAATAACAAATATTTTGGTCCGATATTTGGTAAAATAGAGTGTTTTGGACAAATGTGTTTTGGTTTCAGTCACTAAGTTTGTATCAGACTCTGACATAAAAGTGAAGTAATTAAAATACAAGATGGAATTACAGTCAAGAAAGCTTGAACTTTAGAAAGATAAAGAGGAAAAACAAATGCAAATGCAGTTACAGAAAGAAGAAAAACAAATGCTAATGGAGAAAGAGGAGAGGGAAAACCAAATGCAAATGCAATTAGATAAGGAAGAGAGAGAGACAAATGCAATTCCAGTAACAACAAATGCAGTTATAGAAATAAGAAAAAGAAATGCAGATGGAATTGGAGAAAGGACAGACAGACAGACAGAATGAAAATGCAAAGAGAGAAGGAAGAGAGGGAATATCCATTTAGAATAAAGGAAATAAAGCTGGTAAGTGAAAGGTACGCTCCCACTTCACCTACAAATTCAAGTTTTGATATTACTAAGAAGTTTAGGTTAGTGCCCTCTTTTAGAGAAAAAGAAGTAGGGAAATATGTTCCTGTTTTTGAAAATATTTCTGAAAATTTAAAATGGCCAAGGGAGCATTGGATTCAGTTATTGCATTGTGCACTTTTTGGCAAAGCCAGAGATATCTATGCATCCCTGCCAGTACAGCAATGTACTGACTATGATCTGGTTGAGGAATGGATCTTAAAGGGTTATGAGTTAGTCTCTGAGGCTTATCGGCAAAAGTTCAGGAACTATAAAAAAGAAGATGGACAAACTCATGTCGAATTTGCAAGAGGAAAAGAGCAGTTATTTGATTGATAGTGCTTAGCCAACAAAGTTGATAAAGATTCTGAAATTCTCAAACAGCTTGTATTACTTGAGCAGTTCAAGAACTGTGTCTAAAGTGACATTCAGACTTATCTTGATGAGCATAAGATAAAAACCTTGGAAAATGCTCGTGCCGCTCACAGGTATTCCTTAGCTCATAACTTTTCTTTTGTAGGCAAGTCTTCCACTCAGCAGTCTTCTATTAAAAAAGTATTTCAGCCTAGTACGCGCCCTTCTAAATCTCAATCTGGTACAACTTTTAGAAATCAAGTTTCCGATAAGCTTGATAAAAAATCTTTGGCTCTTCCTACCTGTACCTATTGGAAGAAGGAATGGCACGTTATTTCTGATCACTTCAGATTCCAAAATACTCATCAAAATCAAGACAGACCTTTTCCATATGCCCTTATTTCTAAGAGGATAAGGTCACGGTCATGTATTGAAAGCAATACATTTCTTGGGTCTAGTAAACCCCAATCTGATTTTATTATGGAGAATTACGAACCATTCATGTCGAATAAATCTATATCACTATTGGATCATTCAGCCAATCCAATTCCTAGTAAAGTTAACCTCTCAGAGTCTTTTATTATCAGGTACTTTGCCTTATTCTGAGAAGTCTTCTTCGAATGAGAGTGTTCTTATTCAAGGAGCAGAGTGCGGCTTTGTTAATGATTATCTCCATTCTGTAAATTTGTCATCAAACTTAGTCTCAGGACCCATTACAATCGGAATAGTGTGTTCTTTACCAGTCGAGGGCATTCATTTATTACTAGGCAATGACCTATCTGGAGATAAGGTTGTGGTTAATTCACTTGTAACTGACAAGCCTTCTTTGGATCAGAAAGTTGATCCTGTTAAGAAGAATTCCCTGATTTATATCCAGCTTCTGCAGTTACTAAAGCTATGGCAAAGAAAGCTCTTGTGAATGACGTTGATAAGGAAACTATTCTTTTAGCTGACACATGTATTGGTCAGGCTTTTGATCATATCACTTTCGCTTCTTGTTTCGATCAATCAAGAGATTTTGATCACAGTGACCCTCTTTTAACTACTCGTTCTCTTTATTCTAATCAGGGTGACAAACGAAAATCACTTGTCGTCGAACAGGAAAAAGATCCCGAGATATCTTGCATGCTTCAAAGGTCAATTAGTGAAACTGAAGCCATTGAAGTACCTATCTGTTATTTCATTAAAAATCGAATTCTTACGAGATAATGGAGACCGCCCGAGGTACCTGCTGGTGACGAGTGGTCATTGAACTATCAGACTGTAGTTCTAAAATCGCACAGACAGGAAAGTCTTAGTCTGGCCCATGAAACTCCTTTGCCTGGTCATTTATAGATGAAAAGTCTGATCACAAGATCTTGAATCACTTTTATTGGCCAAAAATCAAAAGTGATGTTTGTAAATACTGCAGATCTTGTCATAACTGTCAAATGGTAGGAAAACCCAATCAGAAGATACATAAGGCTTATCTGCAACCAATTCCTGCATTTGGCGAACCATTTAGTAGAATAATGGTAGACTGTATTGGTTCCTTACCTAAGACCAAGTCAATCAACCAATATTTGTTAACCATTACCTGTGCGTTAGCACGATCCCCGCAGACATTTCTTTTGAGGAATATAAACACTAAAACAGTAGTAAATGGTTTGATGAATGTTTTTTTACTCAGCTTGACTTTCCCAAATTTGTCCAATCTGATCAAGGGTCAAATTTTATGTTTGGAATTTTCCAGCAAGTTATGCATGAATTAGGCATCCAACAATTCAAATCCTCTGCCTATCACCCCGAGAGCCAAGGGGCTTTAGAAAGATTTCATCAGAATTTGAAAAATATAATTCGGTCATATTGTTTTCATACGGGTAAAGATTGGGATCAAGGCTTTCATTCACTATTGTTTGCTGTTAGGGGGTCAGTTAAAAAATCTTTAAGATTCAGTCCCTTTGAACTAGTTTTTGGATACAATGTGCGTGTACCATTGAAGCTGCTGAAAGAGAATCTTCTTTCTAATGAAGATACCGAACTTAATCTTCTTGATTATGTTTTCAGTTTTAAGTATAAGTTGTCAAAGGCTTGTGAGGTTGCAAGAGCGAATCTGCACTCTACTCAGTCAAAAACGAAATTAAGGTATTTTAAAAACTCAAAGGAAAGGAGTGTTCAGCCTGGCGAGAGAGATCTGGCTGTCTTGCCCATACTACAAAATCCTCTTCAGGCCCAGCATTATGCTTCCTACACGGTTGAAAAGAAAGTAAATGATTTAAATTACATCATAAATACTCACGGGAGGCGAAACATAAACAACTTTGTCACATAAAGATGCTAAAGGAGTATATTGAGAGAGATAGCCAGGTAAATCATGCAATTAATTTAGCTGTACCTGTCCCATTCACTGAGGATTTAAGTGAAGGAATGCAATCGAACTATATTGAATTTGACATCTTTGGAATTCAGAAATTATGAATAATGTGGACCAGAAACTTTCACATTTGCAACAAGAAAGGAATGAACATAAACAGTTATTATTTGAATATGAGCATTTATTTCCAGTTGTTGTAAATTCCAAACCTGTGAAACAACACTCATATAGGATGAACCCTCTCAAAGAAGAAATACATGGAAAAAAGAAGTTCGGTATTTTTGGAGAATGTTCTCATAGAGTCTAGTAAAAGTGTCTGTGGTTCACGTATACTTGCTCCGAAACCAGATAAAATTTTCTGTATGTGCACTGATTATAGGAAGGTGAACAGTATGACTAAAACAGATTCATTTCCATTAACAAGAATCGATGACTGCATTAACAAAATTTGAAATGCAAAGTATGTCACTAAATATGACCTTCTGAAAGGATTTTGGCGAATTCCACTGACGGAAAGTGCAAAATAAATTTCGGGATTTGTGACTCCAGATGGACTTTATCAATATAAAGTGATACCGTTTGGGATGAAGGGTTAGCCAAGTACTTTTCAACTTTTAATGAATATGATTACCTCTGGTCTGGATAAAATTGTGATGCTTACATCGATGGCAATGTCTTTAATGGCAACTGCAGAGATATTAAGTCTAACACCAGCCGCTGATCGTTTGGCGTCAGTGAAGTCCCAGATTTGAGGATCTGTCGGTGATTGTTTATTCGGACCACCTGAGATCTGTTCTGATTTCAATCTGATTTTTAATCTGACCAGGAGTCAGACTGACACTAACATAATGATATGACGTTATTATATCACAGACGATTTTATTATATATTTTCTACTGTGGCATGAATAACTCTCATTCGTCCACCAACACCTTCAAGCAGCATTGTTTTGTCTGAAAGTATAACAGCAATTGCTCTGTAATTAGTAATGGCTCCTCTTGCCACACGAGCTCAAAATGTATATAAATTACAGATTGTATAAACAAATCCAAATGTTCCAGAGAAAAGTAATAAATCGGATACAGCGTTGTAAAATCTAGTTGTGATATTTATAGATCAGAATCAATATTTTGATCACGTCCCATGAATGTTATCAAACAATGATATGCACGTGCAACATGATTATTTTCAAAATCCAATAATCTATCTTCGATGGTTCTTGATATCCATGTATTCTCAGTGAAACTTCAGTAAAATCAGGTTTTCCAAATATCATTATACTATGTGTTTGTGAGTTTACTAGTGCAGCGTCTTCGAAAACAATGAATAGATGTCTTGGTGCAGAAACACCTTGCTGTGATGCTATCTGTCATGTGAATAAACAATTAACTTTACCTTTAACACTATTTGTGGTCATCGTCAGCCATGGCGATGTTGATTTACCACCTTAATCCATAAAAGAGCGCAGCAGTTGTTTTCAGCGAGTGACGGTATCGTTGTTGTCATCTACAGTGACAGTTTGGTCAGTATTACTTTATCTGGATCACCGTGAGGATGCCAGATTGCGTTATCGTCGGTTTCCTTTCTTACAGGCGCAACTTTATGCTTGGCTCTGAAAATGACCTTTCTGACATTTCTGCAAAATCCAAAGATTTGTGACAGTGGAATTGCACATGAAAATCTTCTGCTTCCATTTTTCATCATTGATCGACGTGCTGCGAATCCTAAATTGAATTTTGGATTAACGTTAATAATAATGTTTTCTATCTTAAGCGTTGTCGGCATTGTTTCTTGGCCGTCTTATATCATACTGTCTATTGTCAGGCTGATCAGTAGTATCCTTCATAAACATCATTGATTGACCAGTCGATCTTGAATAATCATCGCTGTATGGAGCAAGGCCAAGTATCGTCGTGGCCACGTCAACTTCCTTCTGAATTTATTCAGTATTTCGTCCGTCGATGATATACGTAGCACTGTCGAACAACGCCATGATGACATTATTAACAAAACCATTTCTAATAACAGCTCCATATTCAAGATCATTTGTTCTGAGAATTTCACCCTCTACTTCAATAAATGGTTCAGCTGGTAAGAAATATCTGCTTGTATCCTGAACTTGCAGCTCAGTTCGCCCACGCTGATTTTGCTCTCACGCGTCATAAGAATAATATTGATAATCACCCACAGGTTCATCTTTGAGGACTGGCACATCAATGTCAAATAAGGGATCAGATACACGCTTGAATATCTTTATTATTTATGTTTATCATCTAACACGAAGGCCACTTCCGGCTATCCAGCTAGCAGTTATATTTGGGATACACCAGACAACTATGATAGTTTTTGATTTGCTGCTTGATTTATTATTAGCATTATTTCAGTGCTGGGCAATTTTACTGGCTGAGATCGGACTGCTTGCGGTCTGCATATTAATCGTTTTAGTCTATCCTTGATTGCTGAGAATGTTTTGCTATCAACAGTACCAATACCTTTATCACGAACAACGTCAACAGCTCTCATTCCCAGTTGCTTTCCAATCGGAATTACTTTTGGGGCTATCCTTCTGATTAGACCCTGAACATCATCACCGAGTCCATCTCCGTAGATCGCTTTGTATGTTGGTAACCTTGAATTTATCACCCTGACTATGATCGGTCCACGTTGAGCAATATGTATGATTATCTTATTTTCTTGTACCTGATCTAATTGAATCAACAATCAACGATTTCTTCGTCGCTGTAATCAACGGTTTCATCAATGAGGGACCGATAAAAATTGATATCCATGATACCACTGGTAAATAATCTCTGACAAATAGCAGCTGCTTCATTAATGATGTTTGGGGAATTATTGCCGGCTCGTTTTCCGCCAGTCAAAATTTCTAGTCGTTCAACCTCGGCATGGCTGTTATTAGGGCATGGAGTAATAAGACCACTTCCCCTGGTACCTGTACCAGGAACGACGAGACCACTTCCAGTGGCGCCGGGGTCAGAACTTATATCTTGAGATTTTCCCTCTTCCTCATCTGCTGTTTTGTCTTTCTTTTCTTACCTTCTCTTAAGGCTAATTTCCTATTTGCTATTGCTTTTTCAGGTTGCTGCTTCATTTCTTCTTATTTTTGTTTCCTTCCTTGCTCTGCTCGTTGAATATACTCATCTACTGCCCCGCTAAAAATGTCAAACCGTCTAATAACATCTTCATCAGATCTAATCTGCGCAGTATCAGTAGCGATGCGATATATATATATATATATATATATATA
>JAECUM010023872.1:0-40966 GCA_016617855.1 Megalonaias nervosa | reverse complement strand
TTTATTCGCAATTTGTTCGAAAAAGAAATTCGGAAAGGCGCCAAACATTCATCGCACACACAAGAAAAACACCACTCGCCGGGCCTCTCTCTCTCTCTCTCTCTCTCTCTCTCTCTCTCTCTCTCTCTCTATATATATATATATATATATATATATATATATATATATATATATATATATATATATATATATATAATCCAATTTTGTCCATATTGCTGTTCTTTGCTTGCCTGAGGAAAATCTTGAACCCAGGCAAGAGTCGTACATGTAAATAATGGGGATAGTGTGATATAGACAAGTAGCTGGTAAAATTGACAACCTCAGTTTGATTAGTTTGACTGATGGATTGACAGCTGATTATATTGGCAATCAGCTATGAAAGTCACCTAGATTAATGGATTGACAGCTGATTATAATGACAATCAAATGTGAAAGTCACATAGATTGATGGATATTTAGCTGATTATATTGACAATCAACTATGAAAGTCACCTAGATTGATGGACTGACGGCTGATTAAAATGACAATCAACTGTGAAAGTCACATAGATTGAGGGATTGACAGGTGATTATATTGACAATCAACTGTGAAAGTCACCTAGATTGATGGATTGACAGGTGATTATATTGACAATCAACTGTGAAAGTCACCTAGATTGATGGATTGACAGCTGATTATAATGACAATCAAATGTGAAAGTCACATAGATTGATGGATTGACAGCTGATTATAATAACAATCAAATGTGAAAGTCACATAGATTGATGGATTGACAGCTGAATATATTGACAATCACATTTCGACAGCTAGGTAGTCATAACAATCCAAATGAGCTGTTCTTGGTTATTATACTAGTATATTTCGATTTGCCTTGCTTGCAAGCTAGCTTCGGTAAGCTGTTTTACTTTCTTGACTGTATAGCTTGCATTTAAGGTCACATGGTTCAACTGTTAGACTTTAACTTTCCGAACCTCTCAACCTACCTCTCTTGGCCTGAGTTTGCGACACTATTTGCAAACCAAACGCCTAGAACCATCACGAAAAGTTTGACACCTATATTAAGTGCATCTACTTTATTGACTAGATAGAAACAGTGGCTTAATATGGCGACGTTTGGAGCAAACACACACTTGACTTTCATCATTTTGAAAATGTATATTCACGGAAATTTAAATCACAAAAATTGGTTGAATAACGTTATGCAGTTTTCAGTCGATCATGCGTTTGGCGAAATTACTTAAAATAAATTACAAGCTATTTACGGAATCATGATATAATATTCGTAGCTTCTTTTCTCGAAGCTTAATTCGCTTTGCAAACGCTTGCTATGTTTGATCTTGATCTGAATATGACTATGTTTGACCTAGATATGAAAATGACTATGTTTTACCAAGATATGAATATGACTGTTTGACCTAGATATGAATATGACTATGTTTGACCTAGATATGAATATGACTATATTTAATCTGGATATGAATATGACTATGATATACCTTAATAAGTGACGCAATGAACTTCAGTTATACAAAATTACTAAGAACGTTTTTATTGGTATATATCTTTCAACTTTATGTATACGTTGGGACAAAATAAATTCCCAAACAACAACAGCAGCTTTTACATAAAGTTATTGTTCTTATCTTAATTAGCACATTATTTTTATGACCTACTTTAAGAGGATGTTCATGGTGTGAACCTAGTTTTTCCATCTGACAGATCATTGGATCTGTCAATAAATTTAGTGCAGTCGTTCTTGTGACGCGAGAACACACTATTCTTTGGCAGGTTACATCTTGTTCTGGTCAGTATGGTTTGGTTTGGTTTGTTGTTTCTTGGCACATTAAGAAATTTGGTATTTAGTACAGAGGCCATTTGAATGAATTGCTTTATCTAAGGACACCCCATGGTAGCGGATCTAAGCTGATCAAAAAGTAATATTCGGAGCCGCAGAATTTCAGTCGCGAGTCCGGCACGATAACTACTGAACGACTGCGGCACTGGTCAAAGTGATAAATTAAGCGATAAGATAAGGAGTTATGTTACTGATAGGTGGTGATCCACGACAGTAATAATAATAATAATAATAATAAAACAAACAACTACGATTACGAGACAAATTATAACAGGAACGGAAAAAAACAAAACATTACTGTTTTTGTTATTGTTGTTGTCGTCGACTTTGTTGTTGTTGTTAATGATGACGACGACAATAATGATGACAGACGCAATAACGGTTACTATTGGTGCTCCTGACACAACTAAACTCCAATAAATGAAACCATTACATTAGTACACTTGATTATTTAATGGCTGCAATAGAACTGATGCAAGTAATATAGTATCAAAACGAACTTTAAACACACATCAAAGTGACGTCAGCGTTCTGGACACAATTTTCTATTTGAAGCAAACTTACGGTCATTTTTCACAAGAAAGAATGAGATTTCAGTCATTCCATCGACTAAGGCAGAATTATTGACTTTTTTCGTTGTTGTTCAGCAAACCATACAGACAATGATGACACACAGTGAAATAAGGAAGTGCTCTTGAGTGTGACATTAATAGCGTGGGAACACTTCGTTGAATGTGTTGTTGTTTTTTGGTGTAAAATACAGTTTGTCAACAGAGTGAATGTTTTCTGAAATACAGGTCGTAATCGTTCCTAATGAAGATAAAAATATACAAAGGGATGCGCTTGTACATTTTTGTATGGTTAGACTATCATTTAAGACACAGTACAATTATGTTGACACATATGTGAAACTATTCACACAGAATATTGTATTAGATCGACACAGCAATTTATCTATCTGTATTGAGTAGTATTTATTCAACTACGCACATCATTTCTTCATTAAATCACTTGATTGAATGTATTAGAGAGAGAGAGAGAGAGAGAGAGAGAGAGAGAGAGAGAGAGAGAGAGAGAATGTTTTGTGAGTTTAACGTCATTTTTAAGCACATGTTATGCTATACATGGTGGCCAGTTTATATGGTAGAGGACAAAGACGGGGAAATCCCAGAAAGAACCAATGATCCACGGGGAAGAGCTCCTGGCAATCTTTATCACATACGTACGTTGGTCGAATCAGATAGTGATTTGTAAAAACGGTCGCCTTAGACTGCTCTGGTCGAGATCGAGATCGATCGAGAGTTTTGTTTGGGTGCAAATAAGAAAACATGAGATTCAGAGTATTTGTCTGTATGTATGTTATGTGCCATATTTAACTGGCTTTCTCCCTGTTTACATCCTTGGATCATCATCTTGATTTTATACACAGAGTTAAAGGTTACATGAAAGATATCAAATAATCAAACATTTAAATCTCAAAGTTACAGAACGGCTTATGTAAGTACACGGGGAGAAATGCGTATAATGACATTTATGAATGACAATATTATATATCTTTTTGTAATTATTTATATATTTTTTAAAGTAACTTTAATTTCCCTCAACAGATGTCCAACATATTCCGACCTTCCTCCAAGCTGCTCCCTCGTAAAGGCTCCTGGTGAGTGCTGCGCCAAGCCCCAATGCAATTTCCAAACTAATGGACAAACCACCTTCAGCGGAACAGGGGCAGGAACAGGAACAGGGACCGGGACAATGACAGGGACAGGGACAGGGACAGGGACAGGGACAGGTAAGTACATCCTTCGGAAGAAATACATCTTTTGATGTTGAAGTATACACAAGATGTTGTCATATGTTGTTGTTGTTGTTTTGGGTTTAACGCCATTTCTCAGCGCAAGAAAGGCTGTACATGACGGCCAGTATAACTGGTGGAGGAAGAACCCTGATAAACTCCGTTAAGAACCACCGACCCATGGGAAGCTATTTGCAAGTTTTCTCACATAACCACATTGCCCGAGCAGATTCAAACCCACGCGGACGTACGTGAGATGGCAGTGATCAGTAAAGGCGAACGCTTCAGACTACTTGGCCACCCGGGGCCTCAAACACAAACGAACAAATCGGGGCAGTTTACTATTTGCGTCATGAGTAATAGCAATCCTCTTCAGTGGATATTGCATAAAACTGAATGAAGACTTTATTTTACAAACATCTTATCTATTTCTTAAATTCTTACATTCAATTTAAAAAACAAAATACTTTGCTGAGATGTGTTGAGTGATAGGAGTATATGGCAACGCTATAAATTCCATAAGACGGCGTATTTGATATCTAAAGCAGAATGTTTTCTCTGTAATGAATATATGAATATCACGAAGAACGGTAACAGCAAGACGTAGGTCAGAGTATGATTTCGTGTCACCTAATTTATTTATTTTTTTAATGGATCAGTGTGTAAAAAAATATACAATATCCAAATACGATTGCAAAACGAGAGAAAACTTTTTGTGCAAAATGACATACTAGTCTGAAAGTGACAAGCAGCTTACGATATGTGGTAAAAAAGATCTGGTCAACTTAAGTTCGCCTTTAACTGAGGTAAAAATGACATATAACTTGTTATCTGTTTAATTATTGTCTGTTAGCAACTTAAAGATTAAAATGCATTTCGTCTTTTTATTTTTACTGATGTCATCAAACCTGCCGTAAACTGGTTGTCAATTTACGAATTTATTTCTAGGTAAGATCTGAGTACTATAAATTTCCTCTCATAATGTGGGGTCCATAAAGAAATCAAGCAATCAACTGAGGAATGAATAAATCGTTTGATTAAGAGTGAGTGTTTTTTTAATATTATTAGTGACTGAACTTGATATTATGCAAAATGTGTAAAATTATATCAAGATTGGTTCTCATTTGTATATTAAAATGCATAAATTTTAAATTTATTTTTTTTAAAAATTGAGCCTAATTAAACTAAAATTCAAATTCTTAACTTTGTCAACTTCGTTTTAGGAACAATGACAGGAACCTCCGGCTCAGGTATGTATCCTCATTGAAGCTATTATTTTATAACTTATAATAACTTTTAAATTGATCTGATTTTATTGTCTTTTATAAAAAGAAAAATAGAACGCGATTCAGTTTGTTTTTATTTTGGTTTTTTTTTTTTTTATTTTTTTTTAATTTTTGGAATAAGGGAGACAACTCAAACCAGTTTGTTAAAGACAGCAGTTTTGTTGGATATTATTGATTAAACATTTCGATAAACCATTTATATTCGTCAAAAGAATGCATATGCATTTGTGTGAAATAAAGTATTTTTAAATTTACTACCTCTTGGAAACTAAGAGATGGTTATAAAATGGCCCATATTAACTAATTAACAACGGACTGTTTCATAATTATATTTCGCGTGAGACCTACAGACAGATTGGTTACTTCATCAAACCAGATTATTCTGGACGAATTTCTGTTGTGCATTTTGTTCTCTTAAATTCTTAAAAACGTAATATTTCTGTTTATAATAGTGTTTTCACGATTCCACGGGGAGGGTACCAGCTATGAGGTTATACGATACAATTATAGACTTCTCTTGACGGGCGTAAGACGTTTTATAAATCAGTAAACCTCAAATAGTTTCTACGTGATGATACTGGTTCATAAAACTTCATTTTCATCAAAGTAAATGTCTAAGATTGTTTTGTGATGTGATTTACAGAAGACAAAAAATGCAATTAAATTTTCTGCTGCAAAATGAAAAACAAATCTTAATGTTGTACATCACGCAAAAGTCAGTGACGCCATGACCATGAAGAGTGACGATGCGATATACAAAGGATCTCAAATGGGTAATGATTTAAAACTGAATTTATGACATGACTTAAGTAATGTCAAGCTTTTGCAAGCCTTGGCTCGCAAAAGCTGGGCATTATTCAAAGAGTTTCATAAATTTAACACTAAATCATTACCCATTTGAAATTCTGTTTATCAGGCCCGGTCCTAGGGCAAGGCAAACGAGGCAACCGCCTTGGGCCCCGCGCTTCTCAGCAATGCATTTTTTTTTTGCTTGGGCCCCCGCGCTCATCACTTGCTGCCTTGGGTCCCGCATGCTGCCTTGTGCCCCGCACATCCTAGGGCCGGGCCTGCTGTTTATCACATGGTTTTTATTTTAATTAAATAGTTTAGAGAAAGAAGACGAAATAACTTCGTTCATACTGCTTGCGCGTAAAAGAGTAGTCTCGGATGCTAGATAAGTTATTGATGCGCAGTTCTATACCCTGTAACATTTAAAAGTAGATTTTCTTTTTTATTTTTTAACAAATTATAATTCAAATAGCAACTGTCCCTTCAAATAAATGGAACATTTCACGTAGACAGCACAGTTTGGCTTGGGTTAGGTGTGACGATCCGTATACTTCGATTTCAATAAAAGTGTTTACAATGTTTCCACCTAAATTGTGTCAGTTTCACTACTAAGCATTCCTTCTGTTGGATATTCCTTTGAAGGGATGATTACAGGATACATGATGTCCAGATTTACTGTCATGTATTTGTGACCAGATATTTGCATTATTTGAGCTAGAATAGTAGCAGACAAAGGCAATTTTTAATTTGAGTCGAAATTGCATCACATAATAAGAAACATTATCTTGTTGGAGATATTTTTACGCGTGAAAATGCCGTAGTTGGATAAATTTTTGTCAGTTGTGGGACCGGTTTATGTGTACATTCTTTTGTGAACAGAGGTGAGTTTATTTACACTTTTAAATTAACATTCAAACCACGCTGGTCATAGGGTGGATACTATATTACATATATCACCGCCCGCCCTCTATCCATTGATCAATACACTTAGTTCTATTTGTAACGAGCCAGTGCGGGGTAAATTGGCCATATTCCGACATACGTCACATTTTTTTCAATGATCCTTGGGCATATGATTCGAAAAATGGCCAAGAAAATGTTGTTAGTAATAATAATAACAAAAAGTTCCAGAAGGCAGGGATAAGGAAAATTTCCACGATCACAGCCAGACAGTAAAGAAATACTGCAAAAGAAATTAATGGGCTTATTCGGACCAATCAGAATCACATAAAGCGATATGATTACATGTTGTCAAATCAAACATATTAAACTGCACACAGTATATGTAAAGTGTACCGATTCTGTGATAAATGTGTATATAAATTCCCAGTACTATAGTTTTAGAGCCGTAATTTGTCACTGTGGAGGTAATACATATCTATACTTAAATCCTTATTATTATAGCTTTAGAACAAACGTTATGCTCGTCACAAATAAAACTAAGGGTATCGGTCAAAGGATGGACGGCTGGCGAGTGGGTGGGGTGAACCCGTAACATGGACCCGACCCTATGGATAGCTTGCTTTAAATGTTTGCTTAAAAGTGTAAATAAACTCAACTCTATTTAGAAGAGAAATTTGAAAAAATTGAGTGAGAAAAATAATCTATATCGGTGTTTGTTACCAAGACAAAGAAATCCCAGTCGCCAGGTTATATTATTTGTCTCCCCTTGACACGGATTTTCCTGTCTCGGTGCAAACGCCAACATAGATTCTATAACTGCAAATTCCCGATAATACCCAGCAGTGACAATTACTGTTCTAAAGCTACAGTAGTGAGGATTTATATATACATATGTTTAAGTCCCTAATAATGCACATTAATGACAAATTGCAAAAACCTTTACTTTGGTGGAATATGGAAACGAAACTATATTTTGGGATATAAAGAAAGCATGATTAGAATTAAAATTTGGTTCATGATTACAAAAGTCATTGTATAGTGATGTGTGCAATAAGGGTTTTTAATGCAGTCGTTCATGTTGCGCCAAGAAACCCCTGTCACATCATTCTTGCGAAAGATGTTATTACCATAATCGCTAATTTTATCAGCAAATCAAATGAAGTCTTATATCTGAACGGTTGGGAAAATGAGCAGCATGGCTAAAGAGCAATGTGTGCCGAACGATTTGATTCACTTTCGGATTTGTGAAAGCTGCATTTCCATTGGCTAATACAAAGGTCACCAAAACATGACTCTTACGTGGTCGCTGTCAGATCTTCACGTAAAACAGTGGAGATTGGTTTAGGTTCCTACTGTGTTTTAAAGCCCCAATGCCGCCGGTAAGTGCAAGACGTCGTATATGTCAAATCATCTAAATAATACTGAATCTTGAAAGATATTGGTCTTAAACATCGTTGGGTTCCACTAAAACCAGATGATAACAATGTTTCATTACATTATGATCCATGTAATTCCTCTCTTAAACTGAGAAAACCGGCCATTTCTCACGTCTGTACGAATTAATCCGATGTTGATCGGCAACATTCATGGGTGAACCAATTAAAGTTGAAAGCTGCAACACAATATTTGATGACATCACTATTATAAACATAGAAGCTAACACCACACTATGTTGGACTGTCTGTTTGAACGTCATTTAAACATAACATTTTGATTATTTCAAAGAACGGTTTAATGTTAGATAGCTTTCTGAACAAATCATTTCCTTCCTTCTAAAATTTAGTTAGATTGGAAGAATGGTAAAATTTATGATAAACTGCGGCATTGGGGCTTTAAAGTCACCACTCGAGACAGTTGAACCGATTCGTTTAGGAATCTCTCGTATATATATATATATATATATATATATATATATATATATATATATATATATATATATATATATATATATATATATATATATATGAGCTTCATAATTATTCTGAACCAATGAACATATATTAAAGTAAAAGGTAGCAACCCCACTCTCCCCAAACGCCAAACAACAAAATACTGCTCTTTCCATGTTTTTCAAAAAAAAATTGTTAGTCATATATGTATAGTGTCTATGTTTTTCATATTCATCTCTCTCTCTCTCTCTCTCTCTCTCTCTCTCTCTCTCTCTCTGTGAGTGAAAACACAGCCTAGTAAATATATTATATGTCCATTGCAGGAACAGGAACAGGTGAACCATTCACACTGACGTTTGGTGGTGGATCAGGTAAGCGTCAACGTGTATCCAATGAAATCGATCATTCAGTTTCGAGTACGCCGAAAAGTGAAATACGCTACATTAAAATAATGCAGTTATTACACATTCCATCCTAATAATGTAGATATTACAAAGGCGGACACATCAAATTGAAAACTAACAACAGCGGAGTATTTAAAAAATAAACATAAACTATGATTCTAACTATCTTTCAACTTGTTTTTATTTTGAAAACTTTGTATTAATTCTGAAAGAAATTGAAACTATGATGCATACTAAACTTAAAATCCGATCATTTGATATGGATTGTGAACCATTCCTTTTATTTGCAAATACTCCTGCATCGGAAATTATATCTAGTGTTCCTTTATTTTCTTTACAACTTGCGGAAGAATGAAAGTAAAAAGACATCGACATTTATAAAAAGTGTGTTACTTTGTCAACATTACTATATTTCTCCGCCTCTCAAAACCAATGCCATGAGATAAACTGACACATTAACAAATCGTAAAATAAACGGAAACTTTAGCTAAGCTAGTAGAATATGTTCTAATTTGTACGAGTAATGCTTAAATTTTGGAATTGTTTTTCTTGGAAACGTCTATAAATTATTACGACCACGTAATTTTGAAAAACCTGAAACTGGACTTTGAATTAGTTTTCTACCAAGGAACTCTACTCGAAAATTCTTATGATTTATACTAATTTTAAACTTATTCGTCTGTTGGGTTAAAAAGTGTTAGAATCATCTTTGCTAGCCAAAGGCCTTCTTGTTCACTTCGTTACCATGTCATATTTATCATGATCCATTGGACTGACCTTGCAGTTGCAAATCAGCAAGCGTAGACGTCATAAGCTCCTTTGTGTTTCAAACTCGCACAACTTCCAGTTTAGTCATTATGGGATTGCAGACTACATGCAAGATTTGCTTACCTCCAAAATTAAAGAATAAGACAACGTGCAAATGATACGCACCTCTGAAACTGAAGATTTGACAACAGAAGCTCTCCAATGAGCAGGGAAATAGTAAGTTTTGAAACAAACAAACAAAACAACGTATGTTAACACACGTCTGTGAAGAATTTACTTAGTTCAAATTACAGTCATACTGGATTGACCTTAGCAAGTCATCACATGAAACACAAAGTAAAGAGGTCAAGTATTTTGA
This sequence comes from Megalonaias nervosa, assembly GCA_016617855.1. NCBI lineage: Eukaryota > Metazoa > Mollusca > Bivalvia > Unionida > Unionidae > Megalonaias > Megalonaias nervosa. The sequence continues at coordinate 30,918 of JAECUM010023872.1, read as the reverse complement.
ACTATTATCGTAGACTCATCACGTTCACGCGTGTCCGCCGAGCTTTTCGACGTGGGGATAATATCGAACATTGGGGTGTTAATCATAGCAGAGGCCTTCACCTAGCGGAGATGGTGCAGAGTGGAGGAAGAGAAATTAATTAATCAGCAAAAGAGCTCGTTACATGATCTGTTACGTATTCAATAAGGCTATTTCTACCATGTTCACAGGTATTCACTTGGAAATGAAAGTTGTTTAAAATGTTTACTTGGAGAAACCTATGTGAAGCAGTTTCTTTCAGCTGCAACCAATCTCACAGCGGATATCTCTTCAATTAGGTAAATATTCCAGGGTTTATGTGAAACGAAGAGGACCATTGACAAGCGAAGATGCGTTATAGTTAGACCCAGTAATGAGATGTGTGATGTGTTTGATTAGGATTCATGATAAAGACGACCTCGGCCGCTCCTAATTTAATTGTCTTTCCCGTAATTCCTTTTACTAAAACAAATTAATAATGTGTTTCTTGTATTCTGTAAATAAATGCAAGTAAATGTGAGACCTTCAGAAAATGTACGCAATTGTTTCTTTTTAGGAACAGGGACTTCTGGATCCGGTACTTCGGGCACTTCTGGCACATCCGGTAACAAGCAAAGTTAATCTGTTTATATGTCTCTCTTCCTGTTTGTTAATCTCTCTAATTGTCATAAAGGTTTACCTGTCTTTCCATTTATCAGTCTCTCTTTTATTCTGATTAAGGTCTGTCTCCCTACTTGTTTGTTGCACCCATTACTTTTCGTTTTGTTGAAGATTTTTCTCTCTGACCATTTGCACATGGCTATTTTATTTTGATACATGACTACATACTTCATCACGTTCTCAAGGAAGAGAAATGGATCAGTTATGTAATGAAGTATAGGACAAATAGAATTATCTACCATTAAATGGTAATCTTTTGAAGCAAATGTCGGCTGCATTAATATCCATGCCATTGATCAGTTTCGTCATTTCTATATAGGTAATCAAGCACAAAGTTAACTAATGAATATTGCTTTCGTTGATTGACATACTGCTCAGCTTGCAGTTGATTGTTCATCAAAGCACCTGTCCAGGCTTTGTTTATCTACCAGAATATATTAATGAAATTTTTCATTCTATAATTATCCCGTCGAAACGAAGATGAAGTTGAAAATGCCATTCAAACATTTCAACAAGTAACACGTTTATTTATGATTTAACCAGGTACCTGCATGGATAAGGTTCCAAACTGCAAAGATTACGGAACAGATATTTGCCGCGACCAATCGTATTCTAAATGGGTCGAGGATCATTGCTGTTTATATTGTTATACATTTGCGCATGGTAAGATGTTTTATATAAATTAATATGTAGCAACCAGTCGTATCAGCATTAAATATTCCTGTATATACTCTGTAATTGTAATACATTACATTTTAAAATACCACACATTTCTACAAACGGAACAGATACAGTTAAATATGCTTAGTACAGCCATTCTTGATATGCGAGAGGGATTATTTTTAAGCACTCTTTTACGACACTATTGTCTTAAACAAAGTTACAGAAAAGAGGGAAAACATGTTTTGTAGAATACAAAGTGAAAATTTAAATAGAACTTACAGTATTGTGAATTAAATCACAAATAGACATGAAAGTTGTCTCACACATCTAAAGGTATAGAGTATTCCCAATGAATGACAGTGGTGTTACGATTTAAATTCCAATATTGAATGTGCTGATGTGCCAGTAGTCTCAAATGTGCTAATGTGCCAACAGTCTAGATGTATTACAATAATATAATTCAAAATGCTCTTGAAAAATTTGACAATAATTCCAAAATAATGATTTAGTCTGAAAATATTTAGCAGTTTATAATTCAAATGAATAATTTTAATAAATAAGTCCTCTTATATTAAAACTGAACCTCCCCCACCAAAAAAAGACTGATTCCACTTCGGATATTAAGATAGGAGTAAGTAATTCTAACATAATCAACCCTAACATAAAAACACAGGTCACAATTTGAAAACCAGGATGAAGGTCAAAATTTCATTGCCAGAACATTTTAAGTCACAAAAAATCTTATATAGATCCCCACTACTCTGTCATCTTAATGTAAACTTCCATCAAACTGTAAATAGAATTCGTATTTAAAAAATTATATGGTCAGTATCAGTGCTGTAAGCAGAACTCAAACTAAGTTAAAATGTTTATCCTATGATAATAGAGATGCAGGCCCAACTTCTACCCTCAATTTTGGACACAATGCAACTTACACACACACACACACACACACACACACACACACACACACACACACACATATATATATATATATATATATATATATATATATATATATATATATATATATATAATGAGCAAAAACCAACAACCAACAAACAATACAGATTAAATATACATAACAATTTTAATAACATAAACTCCAAATTTTGCAATTTGACAAATATTTTCAAGTACCACATGCATTTTTCCATATTCATAAAATTCAAGTACAATGTTGAACATTATATAGTGGCCTTTTCTTGCAAGAAGCTAACTGTATACTGTAGTCAGGTGTTTTGAGATCTATTCAGACATTAGTTTTTACCGGTTGATGTAAATACCATTTGTTAGTAAAGGTCAATTTTTACAGCCAATTCGGATGACTATTATTGGGAAATGTTTCTAAATTAATCTGCCATTGGTTTATATTAAAACTTTAAAACTTGTCTTCCCTTTCAATTATCCGCAGCTGACTCGGTTAAGTAACGTTTAATGTAGAACGGGTAAATGTCAGAAGATCAAAAGGTCACGGAATTGAACCCATATTTTATAATATCATTTACACTTTTAGCACTTGTCACCATCGGCGGTGTCCAGCAAAATGTTGGAGACTCATTTATACACACCAAGGTCTACAAAAACAATTGAATTGCACGATATGCGGTCACATTGAAAGAAGCATTAGTAAACAATATCAGCTCAACCGTTAAATAAAACGAAAATTGCCAACTCTGCTTTTCTTTTGCCGCTCCGTGTCAAGAAAAGACGTACATCGATAGGGTGGTTTACTAATAAGTGAAACTACAGTTTGCGGGAGTTAGAAAATTAGTTATCTTAGTTGCTACTCATTGAAAGCAAATTTAAGAATTGCAGATTTTACAAAATCTCAGAGAAAAATGGCTTTGCTTAAAGTTTGAACTCGTGCCAAATATGTGTCTCGAGGGAAATAACAATCACCAAAAAACCAGGCAATTTAGACTCACTCTCTGTTCTGTTTCTAATTCACGTAGACCAAAGGTAGGCAACACCTTTCCTTTTTTAATAGTGTGTTATGTATCTGTTATGTATCTACGGAGATGGTCATCTTCAAAGCAGATGTAAATCTAACAGACACGCTCATGTATGACAGATTCGTTTAATTAACTAGATTTATATTTGATAAGTTCAGTCAAGAGGTGACCTAAACATAACACATAATAGTAAGATCTCAAATCTCTTTACGGAGTGACCAAGACAATCAGATATTTAATGGTTGACTTCAATCAGGTTCCCAAACGAAAAACTAAAAACAGGTCTAAAGATTTGCAACTTATAAGTGGTTTAAAATATACTCTAATCACAGTCCACAGCATTTAGCATTAAATTTAGAATTCAGTGTTTCCTATATTGGACGTAGATAAGGCCATGCAGATGCTGATAATTTGCATATACCTCTGCCAATCATGAGATGTTGGACTATTGTTGCTTACAGAAACCATGCGCTGATGGTAGGGCAACTAAAAATGGGCATTATTTTTAGGTCTTGAAAGCAATTTCAATGCGATGTTGATATCTGCGGTATAGCAACCAAAAAAGTTGAAAAGAACAGTAGATTTTTACCGTCTATCTCAGTTTTAATTTCGCTGATTTCGTGCCCATACCCGCAGATTCTGTTGCTAAAAACAGACGAATATCTTCAGATAATGGTATGATTACTGATAAAAAGGTATTTTGCTTCATAGACAAATGAAAAAGTGTACTAGCATTTTGCCGCTATGAAAACTTTACCTGCAAACAACTTAACACTTGAGTTCGTGAAGGAGAAATGGAAGTTTTCAGTTATAACATTATGATTTGCTTTGCAGGTGGAGGAATGATAAGTGGAGGACCCTTAATCGTGACAGGTATAGACATTGAAATTTATATAACAAATAATAATATTTCCAAATGGTGATCATTTTTGTTTGTCAAAGACAGCAAGGGGTGGGGGAGGGATTTATAGAAAACAAACTTAACAAGCTCGGTGCGGCAAGTCAGAGAAACTGGCCATGAGCTTTTGGGGTATATAGATACTTTTCCAACCAGACCAAAACTATGAGAAACATACTCGATAGAGCAAAGCTAAAATCCCCTCAACTCGAATTACAAACGAACCATCCGATCCAAATAACAGATTTCTCCAGCATAGCGATAATAATAATAATAATAATAATAATAATAATAATAATAACATACAAAGTTTGTTCAATCCAGTATGAGCGAGATGCCAAAAAACTTACCAGAGGATGAATCTACGATGATTCGTTTGGCAAACAAAAATAATTGTCGGCACTTCCGCTGCAGAGCACGTTTCTTTCCTTGAACACAGATTACACAAGGGGATCTGTAGATCTAGAAAGCACTTGGCCAGTTTCTGATATGTTGTACTGTTCTGTATTAGTGTGTGTGTGTGTGTGTGTGTGTGTGTGTGTGTGTTATGAATTCTAATACATTTCTACAAATTGTGTGGATATCTCCTCAGTGAAATTCGACCTTGATTTTTGAATAATCAAGTAATCCACTTTTTCTTGGTTGTTCCTGAAGAAAGTTTAATATCTTACTTTAGAACACATATTTCATAACAAAGGCATTGAATACTTATAAAACGTCTTTCGACAGGTTGCGATCATTTTACGCTAACATTCACATTTTGGTGAAACTGGTTGGGCCCAAGAAATGAATATTAGTAAATCAACAAAGGTAGCAGTGTCACAATGTGTGATGCAAACAGTCCTATACAATTCTTACCACAGCAAGACAAATTATGGACAGTCGTGTATTTTGGATCCATTTTATGAATACAATAGTTTAAGTACACTGTAGCACAATAATTTTTCTCTTTATCTCATTAAACTCTCTAATCCTATCCTTAAGCTAGAACAGGAGATATAACAATCTGCCTGGTTGGAATTCTGTTCCTGGACAATGACATCGCTGGATTATAGTCCTAAGAATTAAATGCATTTGAGGTGATTCAAGTTTCTCTCTGCTGTTATTACCAAATAACACCACGGCAAAAACACCTCTGCTGATACTGAGATCTGACATTCTAATCCATATGATACTGCTGCTGGTCAGATACAAATTATAGAATTTGGGAAAACATATGTGAATGAATTGATTTTTTATATTGCTTTAACTACATATTAATGTGATAGTTTAATTAAATAAAATAGGTCTACGTGTGACACCCGTAGCGAATGAAATTCCTGTTAGGAGTCGAAATTTAAGAGATAAATATTCCGTTCATAAAAGCCATTGTCTCGTGTAATAGTGTCTAGCGCAGATCATCAGAATTATATCCACAGAACATCACCAAGTTTTAAAAATGACTATCTTTGAACTTTTATGCCTGAATATGACTGGATTATGCTGCTTTTCCATCAGGATCATGTACTGACAAAATACCAAACTGCAATGCATTTGGCAAAAGTGTGTGCTCCGATCCTACGTACTCCCAGTGGGTGATCGCAAACTGTGGATCATACTGTGGAAATTGTGGTGGTAAGTGGGAACAATTTTCTCCAATCTTATTAATTGTTTGAAAAGGAAGATCAGAAAAAGCATTAATCTGTTGTCTATATCAATGTGGGACTCCAAGCACTATTAATACACAATAAGAACATTGAAAACTACATTTTGTATATCCAAGCGAATTTAATGAAATATTGTTCACAATAAATAAAGCATATTTCCGAGATCTCGAGTCTGTTATCGAAGGGAAAAATGAGGTCAAAAGAAACTGAACTAAATTTTATTCCCTAGAAGGGAGCTCAACTGTTTAATTCCTGCTACTCTATAATGCACTAGGAACAATCATGGGAACGGGAACGGGAACGGGAACGGGAACTGGAACTGGAACTGGAACTGGAACCGTGACAGGCACTGGGACAGGTACTACGGGAACTGGAATGACAGGCACCGGGCCGGGTACTCTGACAGGAACAGGCAAGTCAAATAGTCATCATTTTTACTATGGATATTTATGTTTTTAAAATGAATTTATAGTGAGCTTTGTTGTTGTTGGCTGGATGTTTAGGGTAAAATTGAGTGAGATATTTCTCTTTGCCTTTTCTTGTTACAACTGAACGAGGTTTGCTACCTTTTTAATTACTAAAGGAAGTTTTTCAAGGTCATTTGCTAAGAAACTGAAAAATGAACATCTCTTTTCTTTTATACTTACCTTTAAGATGTTTTAAGAGTTCATTCTATGTTTGTCATTTATTTTTTTCTTTTTCTTTTATTAACAAAGTGTTAAGAAGTTGTAAACTTGCATAATGTTTACTTTTTAGAAATAAATTCCATTAGGAGCTAATCCTTGTCGTTGTCTTTCCCATCTTATATTTTTTAAATAGATTTTTCACGTACTGAAAAAGTGTGTGTGTGTGTGTGTGTGTGTGTGTGTGTGTGTGTGTGAACCCTACCAATTGGCAGGGCCCTGTATCTCAGAATAGTTCATGGTAAGGTCTAAATTTCAAAGTGAATATTTAAGTATTTAATATTTATTTGTAAAGCAAACAACTGGAAACGTTACCCAAGCAATGATATGTGATGGAATACCCTGTAATACAAGTGATGCACACTTAGAGCAGTATCTATTATTTGTGGGTTGTGAATATGTTGTTGTAAAACTCAGAAATATTACAAAATAGCCTTGTATTCCGGGTCAAGTTGGAATGTAAGGGTTCTTTATAAAATATGACCACTGAATGACACACACACACACACACACACACACACACACACACACACATATATATATATATATAGTCTTAAAATGATCTTTTAAAAATATATATATATATGGTCTTAAAATGATCTTTTAAAAATATTGTCCTAAATATGGAAAACATACATTATTTATTTGGCACTCTTTTCTCAAGAAAAATACGCCAAAAATATTAAATAAAAAATTTAAGTGTTTTATTTCTGTAACAATTGTTGATTACAGTTTTTGTAGAAAATATGTAAGTTGTATGCCAAAAAAAAAATAGAACATCGAAACTGACGCATGTTAACGATTTTATATCAGTTTACTTCGTTGTTATTTATAGTAAACACCTCCAGCCACCAACCCCACCCCTACACTTTATTCTTTAGCGCTGATACTTGTCCTAACACGGTTCTCATTTGGTACTAGCTGCTTTATTTATTTTAAAAGCGACAACAATGCTTTGTATATTGAATGGCGTATTTCACAGTGTATTCTACTGTAGCAACTTAAATATAGAAGCTGATGATTTATTTCAACATATCGGTAAAGCAATTCTATTAGCATATATGTCCTAAGCTACATGTCGGTTAAAGCAATAATAATGGCATACATGAGACCTGAACTACATGTCGGTATAGCAATTATTATGGTACATATGTACCTGAACTACATGTCGGTATAGCAATTATTATGTATACATGTACCTGAACTACATGTCGGTATAGCAATTATTATGGTATATATGTACCTGAACTACATGTCGTTATAGCAATTGTTATGATATATATTTCCTGAACTACATGTCGGTTTAGTAATTATTATGGGATACATGTCCTGAACTTCAGAGGTTCTTTATACTGCTTTGTTTAAATATTTTCTTGCTCTACATATATGGCAGCAAAAAAAAAAAAAAAATTACCACTAAGATACAGGAAAACATAATTCATTGCTCACCACAAAATACTTTGTGTACCACGCAATTACAAACATAGCTATGATCACTTAGCAATACTGAGATGGAAAATGAAAATAAGAATCATACCCAGCAAAGCTCAAGAAATATGATATGTGGAGGGAGTGTTTTCTTAATACTCATGGTGGTTGATATAATTACCTCAGGTTAAGACAGACGGGTTTGTGAGCAAAAAGTGCGCTCTGCATTTATTTTTTGTGTGGAACATTACATACGCATTTGATGAAAAACCTCTAATGAAGACATACTAATAACATAATGGCTAATTATTTACACACATACACACAAACACACATACACTATTTGACAATGTTTATAACCTTTTAACTATATATACAAACAATAGAGAAAGCTAACCAGAAGCTTTCGTCCTCATGCTAAGGACTTCATCAGCAGACTGATTTAATCTCTACTCACTGTTAGTATCACTCGATGGAATGGTGAGCGATGCTAACAGATTGTCCCAGATATGCGGCAGGTTGTAATGGCCCCCGTCCATGTTCAGCGTCGGTTGTGAGCACGGATGTCGATCGATTCTTTAACCCCCGCTGGAACCAAGCTTGTTCCCGATCTAGGATTTTTACCGAGTTCCAAGTTACATTATAGCCAGGGAATACAATGTGGATGTGACGTTATACTTCAGACGAACTTGAACTTGGTCTTCGATGTTCATTAAATCTCCCTTTCAGTGTCCTTTCCGTTTCCCCAATATAGTCATGATGGCATTGATTTTCACATTGTCCTTCACACATAATGTGATAGATAGGTCCACAAATATCTCTCTTATCAGTCTTATTCTTAGGGTGAAGCAACATTTGTCTTAGGGTCCGGTACGGTAGGCTAGGAACAGTTGCATAAATTAGTCTGCGATGTTTATTTTCGTCCTTCACGGCAGGAGGCACAACTACCGGAACAGGGATGTACCCAGTTCCACAACCTGGAACTGGAATGGGAACTGGAACTGGAGGTACACGCTTTACAATCATAAAAGCTTAACAGTATTGCTAATGTAAATGCCTGGTAGCCGGTCATTTAGCTGTACCTATTCTGAGACGCGATACAGTTAAAACATGCGATTCACTTGAGCTTGACTGCTTGTTTTCAACCTGTGCTTCGTTTTGAAAACACATTTGCTTCGATAAATGACGGAGTGTCGTAAAGAAACCATCCACCATGCATATGATACATTAACGAAACTAGAGAATCTACTGAAGTTGGAGAAGACAAAAGACGATGCAGATGGTTGGTGTGTGGTTCATAAAAAATATTCGTACCTGAGAAAAAGTAAAACTTGCTAACGAATAAGATTTTTTGTGGTTTTTGTTTTGCACTTTGTTTGGAAACAATTTTGCTCCCCTGGCTCAGTTCCGATTATAAAGGAGGGATTCATGACTGGGAAGAAGGCTTCGTGAAATATTTCAAAAGACTAAGAAACCAAGGAACGTTTAGTCGATGCTTATAATTTGAGACAATTGGGATTAAAATATATTAAGTTTATCTCTTTTCCAAAAGACAGTTTTCAGTTAGTTTCAAAGATTTTACCAGCTTAGTTCATCTCGTTGTCTTGGTAAGTGCTTTACCTTTAAATGATTCAATTGCTTTGTCTTTAAATGCTTAAAGTGCTTGGCCTTTAAATGGTTAAATTACTTACCTTTAAATGATTAAATTGCTTTACCTTTAAGTGATTAAATTACTTTACCTTTAACTGATTAAAGTGATTTACCTTTAAATGATTAAAGTGCTATACCTTTAAATGATTATGCTCCCCATGTTTTAGAACCATGCCAAACTGTTTGATCAAGACGCTTGAACAGACTAACTTGACGATCTGAAAAGCATGCTCAATAAAGAATGAAATAAATATGGGCTTTTATAAAGACAACGCTTTAAAACTTGTGATTTTAAAATTTGTAATCTTTGATACATTCGCGTTTGACTGGAGAGAACTTAATAAAGAGATTGGTAAAAAATAGCTTAGGTGTTAATTTTGAAGTTCTTGGTGCTGACTAGCAATATTTATAAATTCTTTTGAATAATTGGATATGAATCGTGTCCAAAGCAGATATTTTAATATTGATTTCTTTTTACGTATTCTTTAAAGGGGCATTTCTGGTTGAAAATCAAATACATGAACTTTTCAGTGTCCAACATAATTGAGCATATTTGTGAGCTACTGTTACTGTCTCCAGTAACGTGTATATCTGAATGTAAAACAAGTCCTAATCTATTTGAATTTTTGTACCTTTATGTTTATAGAAACGCACAGTAATGTAATAGAACAAAAATTATTGGTATCAGAGCGTTTTACATGAACAAATATCGAAATCTCAATGCTTGACTCCAAGTCTCATTTATTATCAATACTTTGGAAATACAAACAGGAAAGGCAGTTCTTTATCGCATAACTGTTGCTTTATGTGTTTTGTTTTCACATTTTCGCTTTCAACGTTTGGCACTGACATCTCTTCAGAGTTTGATTATGATTTTGAAATCTAATGTGTGTAAATACTTGTATATCCTGAGCTAGAGGATTGTATTTAAAATATACAAGTGTTTTCTTGCCAAACGGATATGGTAACAAAAACAAATTACCGGAGATATATAGAGATAGATGCATCCGTTGGTTTTACAGAGTATTCTTTAATTACACCCAAGTATAAATATGGCACGAATCATCCAACCATTATAAAAGAGATATAAAATGGACATGCACATCATATGTAACACTTTGTAAGTCTTTATTTTAATGCTGTATGACATTAATTTAAAGGTCTCGAATCACATTGCAGAAGAGGCAGCCGCATGTCTATAAAAGAAGAAATAGTTGAATGGTTGTGAAGAAACTGAACCTTGACAATTTTCAAACCATTCAGTCCTACTACAAAATATCACTTTCTATCCCTAAAAAGTGATATATTTTCTTTTGTTTTTAATGCATGGATAGATTAATTAATATTTGCTATTTCTATTCTGATTTCTCACCCTGAAGGTCAAGTGTGTTTTTCTATGTTAAATAAACAAGTACTTTAGTGTTACCATAAGAAAATATGTTGGTTTCGTATAGTCTCCTTTGTTAATTATATATTTAATATTGTTATACAAATATATACATACAGTGTAACAAAATGCGACTATCAACAAGTAATGTATGAATGTTTTCGTATTTTATATCTACTTTCGTCCTTCACGTCAGGCACCGGAACCGGAACCGGAACAGGGTTCTTAGTTCCACAACCTGGAACCGGTACCGGAATGGGAACGAGCACTGGAGGTATATGCCTCAGAAGCGTATCATTATTAAGAATTTGGATGCCTGGTAGTCGGCCTTTGAGCTTGCCTATAATGTGCTTTACATTATTGTGATAGGTGTTTAACTTAAGATTTCCTACTGTAGTAATCCAATGCTTCATTTATGACACTGGTTTGATAACTTAAAGGAACTGTGTCGATTAGACAATTCACATATCTTGATTACGATATAAATACAGAATAAACTAGGACGTACAACACAAAAGAAAAGGAAACCAAGTATGATAAACAGGGTTAATTTGTAATGTAGCATAAACATTTTTAAGTCTTCTAACATTACGAACTGGTGATTTTTGTGTTGGCTGCTTTTTTAAGCTTTTTCGAGTAGAACGCTCCTTCCATTTCTAAAACCTTCGCAGTAAAATAACCACCTGGAAATTCCGGTACAGGTATGGGAACGGCAACTGGAGGTACACGTTTACAAACATACAGGCTTAACATTATTTTAAATGTAAATGCCTGGTAGCCAGTCTTTTAGCTGTGCCTATTCTGAGATGTGTTACAGGTAAAACAAACGATTGACATGAACTTGACTGCTTGTGGTAAATCGGTGCTTCGTTTTCAAAACACATTTGCTTCGATAAATGATGGAGACGGTGTCATAAAGAAACCACCATTCATGCATATGATAGATTAGCGAGACTAGAGAATCTATTGAAGTTGGAGAAGACAAAGGACGGAGAAGATGTTTGATGTGTGGTTCATAAAAAATATTCGTAGCTGAGAAAAGGTAAAACTTACCAAGGAATAATTTTTTTTTTAGTTTGTTTTTTTGCAATTTGCTTGGAAATAAGTCTGTTCCCCTAGCTGAATTTCAATTTCCGGGAAGGGATTCATGATTGGGAAGAAGGTTTCTTCGCGAAATATTTCAAAGAACTTAGAAACCAAGGAACGTTTATTCGATCCTTGTAATTTGAGACGATCGGGATTTCAATATATTAAGTTTATCTTTTTCCAAAAGACAGTTTTCAATTAGTTTCAAAGTCTTTATTAGCTTAGCTCATCTCATTATCCGGTTAAGTGATTTACATTTAAACGAATACAGTACCTTGCAATTCAATAACTAAAGTGCTTTACCTTTAAATGATTATGCTCTCCTATTTTAGAACCTATCCCAAACTGTTCGTTGAAGAAGCTTGAAAAGACTAAAACGACGATCTAAAAAGCATGGAAAATCAAGAATGAAATAAATCTGGGCCTTTATAATGACAACGCTTTAAACCTCGCGATCTGAAATTTTGTATGCTTTGCTACATTCGCTTTTAACTGGAGAGAATTTAATTGTTGATACTGTCTAGCAATATTATAAATTATTTTTCTGCCAATATCTAACTGAAAACTGCTTAGATGACAGAATCTTCAAGTCAGGCAAATATATATATATATATATATATATATATATATATATATATATCACAAAACAGGAACTGTTAAATATCAGTTATTTTTAGTGACGATTAGACCTTGAAGGATAGACAACCAAGGCTAGGAAATGACATATACAGCGACGTTTACGTGAGTGGCTTTGGCTTTGAGTCGATGGATATAACACTCCATGTATCCCATCGCTTCCACGTTACTTATTAGAGTCTTTCTTTGAATAATTGGATATGAATCGTGATCAAAGCAGATATTTTAATATTGATTTCTTTTTACAAAATCTTTAAAGGGGCCTTTCTGCTTGAAAATCAAATACATGCACTTTTCAGCGTCCAACATATTGAACATATTTGTGAGCATCTGTTACAGTCTCCAGTAGCGTGTATAGCCGAATGTAAAGAAAGTCCTAATCTATTTGAATTTTTGTACCTTTATGTTTATAGAAACGAACAATTATTTAATCGAGCAAAATTAATGGTATCTGAGCGTTTTGCATGAAATGCATTTAAGAATGAACAAATATCGAAATCTCAATTTTTGAAACCAAGTCTCATTTATTATCAATACTTTGGAAATACAAACAGGAAAGGCAGTTCTTTATCGCATAACTGTTGCTTTATGTGTTTTGTTTTCACATTTTCGCTTTCAACGTTTGGCACTGACATCTCTTCAGAGTTTGATTATGATTTTGAAATCTAATGTGTGTAAATACTTGTATATCCTGAGCTAGAGGATTGTATTTAAAATATACAAGTGTTTTCTTGCCAAACGGATATGGTAACAAAAACAAATTACCGGAGATATATAGAGATAGATGCATCCGTTGGTTTTACAGAGTATTCTTTAATTACACCCAAGTATAAATATGGCACGAATCATCCAACCATTATAAAAGAGATATAAAATGGACATGCACATCATATGTAACACTTTGTAAGTCTTTATTTTAATGCTGTATGACATTAATTTAAAGGTCTCGAATCACATTGCAGAAGAGGCAGCCGCATGTCTATAAAAATAGTTGAATGGTTGTGAAGAAACTGAACCTTGACATTTTTCAAACCATTCAGTCCTACTACAAAATATCACTTTCTATTCCTCAAAAAGTGATATATTTTCTTTTGTTTTTAGTGCATGGATAGATTAATTAATATTTGCTATTTCTATTCTGATTTCTCACCCTGAAGGTCAAGTGTGTTTTTCTATGTTAAATAAATAAGTTCTTAAGTATTACCATATGAAATATGTTAGTTTCGTCATCTTCTCCTTTGTTAGTTGTATATTTAATATTGTTATACAAATATATACATACAGTGTAACAAAATGCGACTATCAACAAGTAATATATGAATGTTTTCGTATTTTATATCTACTTTCGTCCTTCACGTCAGGCACCGGAACCGGAACCGGAACCGGAACCGGAACAGGGTTCTTAGTTCCACAACCTGGAACCGGTACCGGAATGGGAACGAGCACTGGAGGTATATGCCTCAGAAGCGTATCATTATTAAGAATTTGGATGCCTGGTAGCCGGTCTTTGAGCTTGCTTATAATGCACTTTATATTATTGTGATAGGTGTTTAACTTAAGATTTCCTACTGTGGTAATCCAATGCTTCATTTATGACACTGGTTTGATAACTTAAAGGAACTGTGTCGATTAGAAAATTCACATATCTCGACTGCGATTCACATATCTTGATTGTAATATTAACAGAAGGCAAACTAGAACGTATAACACCAAAGAACAGAAAATCAAATATGATAAACAGAGTCAATTTGTAATCCTGATTAAACATTTTCAGTTCTTCGAACATTATGCAAAATGGTACACAATATGCGATTTTTGTGCTGGCTGCTTTTTTTTTTTTTTTTTAAATTTAGCGTAACGCTTTTTCCATTTCTAAAACCTTCACAGCAAAATATGGCTTGTATTTGGTGTTTTTAGGTACAGTAACACAAGTAAGTTATTTAGTAGCGAGGCAATTCGAGTACGGTGCCTTGTCCAAAATCACGTTACGTTAGCCATTTTGGGATTATCCATTGGAGGGATTCAAACCCGCACTCTTATGATTATGAGTCCGACACGCTAACCACATAGCCAACGCAGCTTCTGCCTCCATTAGTTGCCTCTTACAAGATGCGGGAGGTGCATTTGTTCAGTTCCTGAGCACGGAGTGGAGGGCGATGGTGGGATAATATCTGGATAGATTCTTCTTTACAAGAAGTGATCACAAACGGAATACGGGAATGAAAAAGAAGCAAGGAATCTGCTTTGAGAAAATTTAGGACACAAAAGTTGAGGTCGATGATTATTGAGGTGCAAATACGAGATTTTATTATTTTCAAACAGTCTTTAGATATTTCAAATAAATAACCTTATCTCGTTGCCTGATCAGGATCCAATCTGTTCTCTAGAGAGAATAATATATTTACATGATCAGGAAATGGTACAACTACAGCGCCGACCTGAAAGATAACGCAATGTGCAGATGGAAAGTATTCGTATTCTAGAATTCAAATAATAACATTTCCAACTACAGTTTCTGATTTGGATTCTCTGTGTTATACCTCAAATGTTATGTTAGTATATTGTACAGGTAAGAAATTGGCATACGGCTGAATTTACCTTAGAACATAAAACGAAATCAAAATAAGATTGTATTTGTACAGTCTTATATGTGTGGCACGTGGTTGTTTTTCGTTTTTCAATGTGGAACACACGCTCATATTTCGTCTCTTCAACCTCACGTGACTGTTATACTACTTTCTGTGACGACAAAGAAAAACAGTTTTGATTGGTCCACTCTTTCTCTGTATTGCTTTTAAGATGTCATGGCAGCAAACATCGTCTGCTATTTTGTATCGGTTTTAGCACAGATCCCAAATAATCTATATATGTTATAGCTACATTTCTGATCTTAAAGAGAGCTCTTAGTCGAACCCAACATAGTTCATTCTAGAGACTACGCAAAATGTATCCTTATTATGCTTCACCTATACCAACAGGGTGAAAATATAATCAACCCCACGTTCCATACTTCTGATAGATTCTATTTTTTCCGGAAAAATCAGTCATGAGTACACGCTTCACACGCTTCTCTGCCATTCACTCTTATACTCTTAACGGATTGTCTGTAAGTGAAAGTCTATTATATATATATATATATATATATATATATATATATATATATATATATATATATATATATATATATACATACCTATGCCTCAGACGACTGGACACCCTTCTCCGGGTAAGGGGACCTTTGTAATTTTGCCCTCCCACCCAATGACAAGTGGGGTGGGAACTGATGATAGAAGGTCAAAGTAATGTTCGTCTCAATTTAGCAAGTTATTATGAGAACAGTGTGATCCTCAATGCTTCTACATTTGTGATAGATGTGTCAGTCTTTATGTAGATACACATGTAATTAATTTTACTGTAATAGGCATTGATAAAGATTCCAAATGTAAATTATATAGTTCATAAAAGGAATCTTATTCAAAACATAAAGCAATCTAACAGTATAAACATCAAACACCTTTAGTGAATCCATTCTCTTTTGCTTCCGCCCTACATTTTCAAAAATGATTTCTCTTTTTGTGCCAATCATCAGCAATACTGGATAAGATTCTTGGCCAGCAAAGTGATCGTATGGAATTTGAAAGGTACTCGTTGCTAAAATTAAGGAAATTTTTGACTTAACCTGTCATTGAAAGAGAAAAGATATCAATCTTCAAGATAAATTTTTCAAGGATTGTATTTCCCATCTGGACTATAACGATTGGCATTGTTTTAAGCTGGTCTTCGATTACAAATGAGCCGTTAGTAATCAGGCAGAAAAAAATCTTTCTTATGCAAAAAATCGTTGCTCTCCAAGTACTTTTAAAGTTTTAATGTGTTGCTACCGTTGTCTTGTCACAAACAGGAGGCTGCTATGATAAGATCAGCAACTGCCAGGCCTATGGCACTAGCGCTTGTTCAGGCACATACGAAGGGTGGGCCCGCAACAACTGCCCATTATATTGCAACCTTTGCGGTAACTCTCTCTCTCTCTCTCTCTCTCTCTCTCTCTCTCTCTCTCTCTCCGCTGAGTTGTAGCCGACGGATATTAAATAACTTTGACAATCAAAAGAAAAGAATATCTTAATACTTGAAGAACACACCAAAAAGTCATTATGCACACAGATGTAATGAATTTACTGTTATCAATGTCTTCAAATTCCCGATGTTTAATTTTATGTGTTCAGTGTAATATCGTAAGTAATAATAACAATTATTCGCATATACGTATTTTTGTCCATAGAAATAGTTACAAACTTTCACCTTTTTGCGCATCCAATTTGGTTCACATGGATCACAGATCGGAGAATAATTAGATGACAAAGAGAATTTTTTCAATTTTTTTTTTTATTTGTTTACCCATGCCTTTTATATGCTGAATTAACGCTGTCACATGATCAAAACATTCTATTAATTAACAAACGTTAATATTCAGGAACAGTGTGAAAATAGCAGGAAGAATCTATCTGAGAGAAATAGTGAAATATTCAACACAAAATGTTTCTTTCAGATACATGATACTCATTTTTGCTATATATTAAGGTAAAGTAGCTGAAAGGCCCATGCTTAAACAGGTAAATCAAACATCTGCATTATAAAACAAGTATGGCTTTATACTCTTCTCAAGCTTCAACTTGACTGATCGGAGATATTTTCTTCCCATGTTACGCTAATTAGTGGTGCACATTTTATTTCAGGCTCATCTGGAGGAATGACTGGCACAGGTATTAAAACGTTGTTGCTTGGAAAGACATAGTAGCATGCAAAAATATCTTTATTAAATTTATCTCATTTCGCGTTATTGTTAAAATAAATATGTTTGCGAATTTTTACGTGGATGATTCTTACACGTTCCTTATTGATACGAATATAGTCGAGCTTGTTAGTAGATCTACGAAAATCGTGTTAAAAGTTTACCACATGGTGTAAATATCTGACCTCTAAATGACTAATTTGAATACAAATGTGCGTAGACTAATTATAGATTACATGTAAAATATGGAAAAGAATTTTGTAATTTACTTGAAACGTGATTTAGTTTTTGGGCAATTTTCATAAATCATTAGGAAAACCCTTTTTCATAAACCAAACTGATTTCTATACATACGTTTCCACCTCTGCAATCGAAGGGACCAGGCTAAACATGATTTATGCCACGAATGTGATACTTCTTGCTTGTGTACCGTTGCTTCCTGCTTAAGTTATGCTTTCTAATGGCGACTATAGTGAGTTCACACTAATCAAGAATATGGTGATGATTGTAAACAGTTAGTCTAATATTGACCGGGCACGGGTGGTTGGGGGTGGGGGTTGGGGTGGTAGGGAGAGTCGAAGTAAAGCGTGATCTGAATAGTCTTGATCACAGGCTGTGACTGTTAAAAGGTTTGCATGATTACGCGATGAGCTCGAATCTGCTCACCGGACCAAGATACCCCCCCCCCCAATAAACACTATGTATCCATATCGTGAAAGTACTATAATGTGGTGAATTATATTATATGGACATAGTCTCATTCCAATTTTTATTATATTATTTACACACCACAGACGATGCTTGTGATTTGTCTACTATATTTAAATGATAGAGAAGGGGGAATTTAATGCTTTGAGTGTATAAATAAACATATATAAAAACCGTGGCTGCTTTGTATCCGTTGCTATAAATTACACCTCATGCTTTCGTTGAATTCCTGTCTTAACTACCTTAAGTTTTCATATGAGTCTTCTTTTAATAAATGCCGAAATAAATTCCTGTCTTGCCAGTTGAATATCAGCATTAGGGCATTTTAATCAAATACTGAAGGTAGTGGAACGTATATGACTCATTCAGTAAATATGGTTTATAAAGCTATCACGACTTTAGCATTATTTCTCTAACTCGTGGAATGTTTTGGTGTTAGACATACAGAATCAGAAGGTACTTATTGTTTTACATGCTTTCTGTGTTGTATATTGTGATTTGCTTGCTATATTTCTTTAAATTTCAATAATTAATTGCTTTACTTGTATAAGTGACATACTGCGTTGATAAACCGGAAGTCAAGTGCGATTCATATGCATCATCTGTCTGTCAAGAATATCGGGCTTGGGCGCAGGAAAATTGTCCCCGATTCTGTGGGCTTTGCGGTAAGCTTAATTCATAAAGCTTAAGACATATATGTTAGCCTTGGTCGCTTGTCCATCGATCTGCTTATATTTACGAGTAGATTTACAAAGACATAAAATTTCCGCGTCGTTTACAGTGCCGTTTAAAAGTTCTTGTTGGTAATTCCGCAAATCAGACCAGTCAAGGATACGAGGAGTAACCAAATTACTCTTCAGCACTTGTACTATTATGTGCATCATATACAATCCAATAGCTGGATGGTTATTAATATGCTACATTGATGTCTTTACATTCCAATTCCTGGACTGGTATAAAAATGCTGCTTTGATATCTCTAAAATCCAATGGCTGGATGGTTGTAAAAGTACTACATTGATGTCTTTACATTCCAATGGCTGGATGGTTACAGCAATGCTACATTGATGTCTTTGCCATCAAATGACTGGATGGTCACAACAATGCTACATTAATTTCTTTGCAATCCAATGGCTGGATGGTTATAAAACAAGTTACATTGATGCCTTTACATTCCAATGGCTGGATTGGTATAAAAATGCTGCTTTGATGTCTTTAAATTCCAATGACTGGATGGTAGCAAAATGTTACATTGATGTCTTTGCAATCCAATGGTTGGATGGTTATATTAGAGCTACACTGACGTCTTTGCAATCCATTGGCTGGGTGGTAATAAACATATTAAACTGATGTCCTTGTAATCCGATGGGTGGATGGTTACAAAGAAGCTACATTGATGTCTTTATCTAGTAGTGAGCTGCTCTTTCAAAGACGGGACACCACTATTAAGAAGAATGTTTGGTACTCCTTCACTCATGCACTGTATACATACGTAAACAGATACAAATGATTACAAATGACACCAGTTTTAAAACCTATGAAAAATACCTTCACCTGTATACTCTGATTTAAACAAAATGCATTTTTCAAGGATGATAAAACACTGTATGTACAACAATTACTAACATTTTGGGTATATTTATTCACAGCGGATTGGTTTACATAATTTTGACGAGTACAAGTATTCATGGGATTGTAGATGTTACGAAATTGTCAAATCTTAAGATGTTCTTTAAGTACTAATACATTGTACAATTCATTCATTTGCTTCAAGACAATGCAAGCACATTCTCATGCTCCGACAATGCAGGCACATTCTCATCCTCAGACAATGCAGGCACTTCCTCATCCTCAGATAATGCAGGCACATTCGCATGCTCAAACAACGCAGGCACATTCTCATCCTCTGCACCAACCAGTTATTGTGCTTGCTTCTGCGACTTTATAGCGACAAGAATGTCAGGTGTCGAATGTGTTTCTGAATATAAATTTATTTTCATAAAACAAAAGTGAGGATTGGATGTGCAGCCATTGCGGTTGTAGAACTTAATAAACTGTACATTCTAAAGAAATCTTATTTGTATATGCAAGCGACACACAGAGAAAGCTGAAATAAATATCCATAAACTATTATGAAAATAGTCTCAAGATAATAGTGGCAGCATTACTGGCTTGCTTGTAAGTAATTGTGTTTCTAAAGAGTGGGTTTTATTACTACAATGTGGTACATTACGCATAAGTTTCAGCGGACTCTATTTGGTTTCATAAACCTCGTCAGCCATTAGCACACACTAATTTGTATAACTGAAAAAATCTCATCAGTACAAACTGATGCCAAAACATTCCCAACTTGAATGTAAAAAGTAATTATTTTTCTTTAGAATATCATTTCGATCTATAGTCAGTGTGAAAATTCTTAAAAACCCCCCACCACATAATTCACTATTTTAAATGACATTGATATCAAACGGAACAGGCGGAACAATAACCGGTGGAACTGGAACAGGTACTGGAACAATGACAGGCGGAACTGGAACAGGCACTGGAACAATGACTGGTGGAACTGGAACAGGCACTGGAACAATGACTGGTGGAACTGGAACAGGCACTGGAACAATGACTGGTGGAACTGGAACAGGCACTGGAACAATGACTGGTGGAACTGGAACTATGACAGGTACAAAATATGCATTTATAATTGAATAAGTGATCATTGAAAGTTGCAAAGTCTTTGGGCTGATCACATCAAATCGTAAAACACGCACAGGTGTAAATTACCGTTTTTCTTATTCGCTTGTTTCGACTAAGACAAGAGACGTGATTTATTAGATCCTTGTTTCTCTTATTCGTAACAAAGGGGACAAGACTGTTGTTTCCTTGGGTCCATACCAGCCGACAGAAGTCCTGTGACAGGAGCGTTCTAAAACTGCTTCTCTTACTTATAAGGAAATTACATTATTGTAACATGGGTACAAGTACCCAGCAATATCTCTAACTCACAAGTAAATGACATTCATGTAACATGGATAAATGTACCCAGCATTCTCTTACTCACAAGGAAATGACATTCATTTAACATGGATACATGTACCCAGCATTCTCTTACTCACAAAGAAATGACATTCATGTAACATGGATATATGTACCCAGCACTCTCTTATTCATAAGGAAATGGCATTCATGCAACATGGATACCAGTAACCAGCGCTATCTCTGCGGCAATTGAATGAACAGTAAAACTTACGCTGAGAACCAAGCAACTGAAGTGTAGACATAGGTTATCCATGATGTAGATTAATACCATGACGAATATACGTCAGTTTCTTTAGTATACAGTAAATAACATACAGATGTATAACATCGGTACTATTTCTACCAGACAGCAAAATCCCCCACCACAGTCTCTGATCATTGACTTTGACCAGATTGAATCTGATACTGATATACCACACTCATTGATACTGGCCATTTATTCTCAGTAGACCTATATGTTCCAGAATGTAGGTAAATACTGTATTGTGGCTGTAGTCCGCAAACTGTGATGCTTTAATCCCCATACTGTAATATACGTGCAGATTATCATGGCAACCAATGACCTATATATCACTTCAGTAGTCTGAATGGTAATGTACACAAATGCTCCTATACCTGCCTAGACGGTAACAAGGATATTGAAATAGTAATATACACAAATGCCCCATACATCTAGTTTGAAGGTAACACCGATATCGAAAATTATATTAAATCCCGATATCAAAAACTTATATTAAGTCCGTATGAGAAATCACATTTTCCACAGAGTAAAACCTTAAACTTACAAACTTCTTATTAGAAAAAAATTTCTGAATAGATAATACTAAGTCTAAAAACGTAAAACTGAAAATAAATCACGGAATAATTTGTTCTCTCAAGTTCATTTCCTGACTGTTATTACTTTGTATAATGAATTTACTTGTGTAATAAATTAATTTGGGGTGGGGGTCCTTGAGGATTTTCATTTTCTGTTGGCAGAAATAGTCGTGTCTTCCAAGGGAAACTGACGTGATGCTGTTTTATTGAATTGCAGCTGACAAAAACCTCAAAGTTAACCAATTTGCTTGTAAGCTTGCAGTTGATATTAATGAATATGTTACCTTTAACTTCTTGAAATCTGCAAATTATTCATTATTGATAAATAACATACAAGAGGTAGATGTTATAAGTTTGTTCAGTTGCTGATGAACAATAATTAAAATATTCTGAGTTCAATATTTCTATACAATTGAGTTTTTGTTTCTCATTAATAGCAATGCGGTTATTATAAGAATTTTTTTTATCTAGGCTATAGATATGCAGAATATTTGTCTAATTTTAATATTTTGCGCAGTAAACAAGAAGATGTATTTTAAGTTATTAGAGTATTTCTCCTGTCGTAAGCAGCAGTAAATATTTTATTATGAACCGTTCGATATATGCGATCCAGAAAAGTTCCAGATGCTTCATACACATTTGAAGTAATAGTGCTTGATGGAAGCTAATGACTTACCAGTCGTACATCGAGTACACACTGGCTACTAAGCTGATTGATGCATTGTCAAATATATGACAAACAGCTTGATGATTAAAACTCAAACTGCGTTCACGCAGGACCCTATTGGAATCGCATAAAAAATCCAAAGAGATCCAAGACACGGGAGGAAGATACCAAAGTCATGAAAATTTTACCTGAAGCTGTATGTAAAATCAACGGGCTTCCACAACGGTGTAACTCTTTTAATTCTAGGAAAGTGGTAAACTATGTAGACTTAGCTACTGTATTATCAGACTGAAATCTGACTGAAAAGTCCGTCTGGCATGAAAACAAAGTGTTGAAATCTCCTGGAGATTGGTATATTCCGAAGACTGGTTCCTGATATATACTCAAAGTTTTCTTAGTGTAAGTGTTAACTGGATGTATACCTGTGGAAAGTAGATGTCATCAAAATGGAGGCCAAACAGAATGGGTGTTTTGTCATCTCTCAGTATATTAAGACAGTAAAGGTTTTGTAACTTATACCATAACACATGGGACATATGTAGTGTTCTGTTCGCTCAGCTCTATTTCATTTCAGTATATTCCACAGATGCAGTTACTGTAACATTCATGTGAACAAGTAGGAAAGTTAGTGCGCCATACCTGAATTTGTTTTTTTTTTTCGGAAGCAGGACCAGTTTGTAAGGCATTAAAGGCCCATAAGCTCTATTATCTTTGTGTTGATGAGAACATATCAGATAGTGACTTTTTTGTGCTGGTAAACAAAAATAAATTAATGACAAATAATCAAAAGTGATTTAAATGATTATTGGCTTTAGATGATAAGTGGGATTTGTTTTAAATGAAGTTTTCTCGGTCCTTTTTGAGGGCGGTGATGGTGGAGGGGTAGACGGACTGAACTCTAAAGACTTAAATCTTGATAACTATCAAACCATTGAAGACCCTGGATGCCTTATAGGCATGATTTATATGCAAATGGCTTTAATGTTTCAGTCTAGGTTTGGCAATGTTATGTAGGAATGATGTAGCAGAGAAAGTACATTTTAGACTTACTGTTGTAGCTGTATAAAAAAGGAAGGGGCGTCCTTAACATATGCTAGTGTTTTGACGGTTGTCTCTTACCAATCAGATTTTAGGAAAATTGGAGCTGACTGAAAAATGAAGTAGCCAATATTTAACATTCTGAACGTTTAATAAGCATCATGTTTTCGGAAATATATACTATATAAGTTTGAATGATACATAAATAATAAAAAGGTCTTAAATTGTTTAAGAGGTGTCATGTTACCCACTGTCTGTTCAAGTGCTGACAATTTCTATTTTCATTAGATGCAAGCGAAAAGAGAGTCATTTAAATGTCCTGCGCAGTGAAAGTACAAAACTTTGTTAAAACATTTGGCTTCTTTTAGTGGTTTCCAGGCATAAAACTTAAAAAAATTGTCTTGAATACCTCTGACAACGTGTGTTATCAAGATTATGTTTCAATTACTGTACTAAAGTTGAACCAGTCAACGCTAAGTCGCGCATGTACCTTCTATGTTTGAGAGTTATGTTCATTAGGTCAAATTACAATACTGGTCATAATCGTAAGAAACCATGACAAATTTTCTCCCGTTTGTATCACTTTCTTTAAAGGCGGCTATCCATTAGTGATGACCAAAATCATCATCATCATCATCATCATCATCAAAGAGGCAAAGAAAAGGACTAATAAGTGCAAAAGATTTCAGATGGGTCATATATGTATTTATCTTAAGAACGTTCAGTTGTATTTATTCAAGGTAAACGAAACGGCTTTTTGATTGATATTTTGACACATTATACGGCTTATAGTCTTTTCGGATATTGTTACAAATTAAATGCAGTTCTTTCGAATTATGAATATGGCATTTCTCTTTCAGGTGGTTGTATGGACAAATCTGCAAACTGTGCCCAGCTGGACCAAACACAGCATATCTGCAGTGACTCCGGTGCCCGTATCTATGCACAAAATAATTGCCCTCGTACATGCAATCTCTGCTCAAGTAAGAGTTTATTTTAGCTTTAGGTTTGACAAAAAACTCGATAAGCGTTCAAAGAGGAGATATTGTCTCGATACTACAAAAAGACCCGTGACACAAAATGTTAGAAAATTGCCGATTGAGATGTTGTGCCTAATGGGTGAGGTCAGTAAAATTTCAAAAAATGTCATATGCGTGAGTTTCAAGATATTGTTTACATTATTCTCGTGAGAATATCCGTTTAACCTTTTGACGTACTTTACTTATAATATTGCGACAGGCAAGACAAAGTACAGACGTTATTAACTAAATCAAAAATATTATACGCGATTGATGAACAAAATACAGGAAAAATGTCTGCACGAGAATTTCAAAGCTGGCTATATACCATTGCAATTTGCCTCGTACTAAATCGTAAAGTTTTGTCTTGGTGTCTTAGTTGAATGACCCAACTATCTTAACAACAAATATATGAGATCACCTGGTGTAATAGTTTTCTACTATTTGTCTCCCCAGTAATATGGTGATAAATAAGTTTAACTGATTTTCTCGCTTCAAATGGTACTGTGGCAATATATGGTATTAACATTCTGTTGCTACAAATGATCTGACAGTTACAGGTCGCCTAAGGTCAGCTCAAGGTTCCACACTCAGTTGTAACCCTATATGCCTTATGATAACCTTAGCGTGAGAAGCTAGTGTGCGTGTGTTTTCTCTCTTTTAGTTAGTTGTAATCTGGCCATTAAAGTAGTTAGACCAAACGATGTTTTGTGTTATTTAGCAAAACATAACATGGTGTCAGAGTGAAAATGTTTGAATAACTTGGATTTATACCATTAAGAAGCATATCTCCATAACAATACTGAAATTTGGATACACAAGTTTATGTGTTAATTGTGATATTATGGAAAAACTCAATCAGCCACCTGAAATGGACTTTAATTCCAACCATCTAGAGGAAACTTGGAGGAGGTGGAAACAGGCTGTGCAGTTTTGCTTAGATGTTGCGCTTGCAGATAAAGAAGACAAAGAAAAATTCAGTACTTTCCTATATGGTCAGGATGGTAGTGACATTTACAACACATTTACATCTGAGGTCAATGAATCTGAAAAATTGTTCCACTTATCAAGAAGTTTGAGGACTATTGCAGTTCGAAGCAGAACATTACATTAGAAAGGCACATATTCAATACCAGAATCCAACAAAAGAATGAAGCCATTGACCAACGTGTAACTGAACTTAAATTGATTGCAAAGAACTGCAAATTTGAAAATGTACAGGATGAAATGATTGGAGATAATATTGTCTGTGGGACTAATTCTGAAAAAGTAAAAGAAAGACTTTTACGAGAAGATCAACTGACATTGCAAAAAGAACTGGCTATCTGCAGAGCAGACGAAGAATCCAAAAAGCAGATTCAAAGTATGCAAAATGAAGCAGCTGCATCAGACGTTCATGGTGTGAAAAGGAAGAAAAAAGAAAATAAAATGGCACAACCAAAGACTCCAGATTATTCAACTGCAGTAAATGTGGCAAATTACATGCAAAAGGTAGGTGTCCAGCCAATGGAAAAACTTGCTACAGGTGTCGAAAACAGCATCATTTTCTGAAATGCTGCAAGATAAAACGGGTGCATGGTATGCAAGAATACTTAAGTGAAGAGGAAGAAACATCGTTTGTAGGAACAGTGACAAAGGCAAACACTGAAATCAGTGACAAAGAATGTTATGTCACTCTGACTCTTCATGGTACTGATGTCAAATTTAAAATTGATACTGGCTCGCAAGTAAACATCATTCCGAATCACATTTTTGAAACAATGAACATAGACAACGTTGAAGTAAAATCAATCAAGACTTCTCTCATATTCTACTTTGGTGACAAATTAATTGCCATAGGCAAATGCAAATTAAACTGCATGAATCAATAACTTGATTTTTATATCACAAAAACAAACCAACCGACTATTCTTGGATTCCAAGCTTCTCAGGATTTGCACTTAATACAAATAGTTTGCAATGTTCACAAGAATAAGGACAATCACATCGTGAAAGAATTTCCCAGTGTGTTCAAAGGTCTAGGATGCCTGAAACAAAAGTATCATATTGCAATTGACAAAATTGTGAAACCTGTCATTAATCCACCAAGGACGGTTCCTACAGCTTTACGAGAACTACTTAAATCAACTTTGGAAGAGATAGAACGGAAAAATGTAATTCGGAAAGTAGATGAACCAACAGAATGGGTCAGTTCATTAGTAGTTGTTGAAAAACCCAAGTCGGAAAACTACAAATTTGTCTAGATCCGAGAAATTTGAGCATTATCAACTTCCTACAATTGAAGACATAACCATAAGGATGGCTGGAGCTAAGGTTTTATCCAAACTAGATGCCAATAATGGTTACAGGCAAATACCACTGGATGAGGATAGCCAGTTATTGACAACACTTAACACCCCGTTTGGTAGATATTGCTACCTGAGAATGCCTTTTGGTATTAAATCTGGAGAGGAGACTGATACAGATGACATAATTGTTTGGGGAACTTCAAAGAAAGATCATGGTGGAAAACTGAAAAATGTTTTAAAGAGATGTCAGGAAATAAATTTGACACTGAATCTGGAAAAATGCCAATTTGGACTAACAGAAGTGTGCTACGTGGGACACATGTTGATATCATCAGGTATTAAACCCGACCCAGAAAAAATAATAGCAATCACAGAAATGCCCGCTCCGACGGACAAGAAAGGAATTGAAAGATTACTGGGTACAGTCAACTACCTAGCGAAAGTTATCCCAAATATGTCTACAGTGACAGAGCCAATCAGAGGACTTTTGAAAAGTGACACTGAATTTGTTTGGAAAACTGCACAGAAACATGCATTTCAAGAGATCAAACAGATTCTAAGCAAAGAACCTGTGTTGAAATACTTCGATGTTAAGAAGCCTGTCGTTGTTAGTTGTGATGCATCAAAATCAGGACTTGGAGCAGTGTTAATGCAGTCAGGCAAACCCATAGCATTTGCATCAAGGTCTTTGTCAGATGCAGAAACAAGGTATGCACAGATCGTAAAAGAACTGCTTGCTGTGTTATTTGGTCTTGAAAGATTTAATCAATATACTTATGGTCGTCAAGTACAAGTTGCATCGGATCATAAACCTCTGGAATTGATCCTGAAGAAACCTCCATCTGCCGCACCGCCTAGACTTCAGAGAATGCTTTTAAGACTGCATAAGTACAGTTTTGACTTAACGTATTGTCCAGGAAAAGAGTTAATTTTAGTTGATACATTGTCGAAAGCATACAGACAGACGAACACATCTGAGATGAACATGGATAGTGCAATTGAGTGCTATGTACACATGATCATATCAAATACACAGATTGCAGATACACAGTTAGAAGCAGTAAATAATGGAACTGAACGTGATAATAAAATGACCAAATTACGAGAAATGATTTAAAAGGGATGGCCAAATGATAAACATCTCGTTCCTTTTGAAATAAGAAATTTCTGGAACTACAGAGATGAACTTTTAGAGATGAACGGATTAGTTCTAAAAGAAGATAATATTGTAATACCAGATGTTCTTCAGAAAGAAATGCTAAAAGAGTTGCACAAAAGTCATATGGGCATTGAGAAGACAAAGCAAAGAGCAAGAGACATTATGTATTGGCCTGGCATGAATGCACAAATTGCAGACACAAGAAAAAGAAAAATCAGCAAAAGAAACAGTATGACAGAACAGCTAAAGAGCTTCCAAATCTGACTTCTGGAGACAAAGTAAGAATCAGAAGACAAGATCTTTGGGGACCAGCTGTAGTCGTCAGAAAAAGTAACACTCCAAGGTCGTATGATGTGAAAACCCAGGATGGTGCTATATACTGGAGAAACCAAAGACATCTGTTACAAACAAAAGATACATTACCAGAGATATATGATACATACGAAGATATTAACAAGGAGGTCACTAAACTGGATGAAAAGATGCCATTAGTCATCAATGAGCCAAACCAGACACAAGAGATTCAAACAAGGAGTGGACGTCTAGTAAATAAGCCTGCAAGATACAGAGATTTTGTTATGTGAACTTGATAATTTTTCTGAATTATATTGTGTCTTGTGAATATTAGAACTGGAAGTGGTCAAGGGCATAATAATACATCTGTTATATCACATCATTTTATATGCAGTGATAATAACTGGATTGAAGAACAAAATATTAGGACTATAGATTTTAGTGGCAGTGCCAGTATATCATCATGTATTTGTTTTCTTGAGTATAAGAATGATTGTAAATTTCACAGGGCTAGAACTTAATTTTAACTACAATTAGTAGAACTTTTACAACTCAGCAGAAACTATTTGAAATATATACTCATGTGCAAAATAGAACTTTGTCAAGTAATATGTTTACAAATTTATTAAAAAGAAAAGGAGAGATGAATATGTGAATTTTAAAGAAAAGCACAAAGATCAATTTTAGGGGGAGTTGTGGTAATATACGGTATTAACATTCTGTTGCTGCAAATGGTCTGACAGTTACATGTCACCTAAGGTCAGCTCCAGGCTTCTCACTCAGTTGTAACCCTATATTCCTTATGATAACATTAGCGTGAAATACTAGTGTGCTTGTGTTTTCACTATTTAAGTCAGTTGTAATCTAGCCATTAAAATAGTTAGACCAAACCATGTTTGTGTTATTTAGCAAAACATAACAGGTACAAGTTGTAACTTTTTCGTTTATCATTTCTTCGTACCAATTTCAATCAATCTGCCTATCCCACTGCAGGTTTTATGCCCGGACCTTCGCCCATGACATTGTCAGGTAAGTTTTGATGAATTACGTATGCAAACAAATCACATTACAATTTCTGTTTATTAATAATTATGAAAACACATTGTTATTGGTAATTCATTATAGCAATTTGGTACAGATTTCCTTAGAAAAATGTAAGTTCATAGCTTAGGAAGCTAAGAATTGAAATATTTGGATATGATGAGAAAATGTTTCGGGGGGGGGGGGCACTGAAAGTATGAATTCAAAACACTGGATTGGAATTAGTGTATTAAATAGATTAAAAGGTGCCTTTTTGTCTCAACGTTAAACGCCAAACTTAGCTTCCAGAACTCAGAACGTTAAAGGTCACTTTATCGTCGACAGACATAGTATTACATTGCTTTGGTGAATTTTTTCAACAAAGGTCTTAAAGGACATTTAATCGGTAAAGAGAAGATAGTGGAGATAACATGCCGTCGTGTCAAGGGCACATTGTCTTAATGGTGGGCAGACTGGCGTCTGATTCGAGAATTCAATAATATATATAGCCCTAAACCCTCCATGAAAGTCATTTGCCTTTGATTGCTCTATTAGAAATTGTGATGAATGAACACGAGCTTCACCTTGGGTATTATCGTAACTACCTTCGATGTTGCGTTTGGATTTGTTATACACCATCTCTTCAGTGATAAAATGTTTTATGAAAACACAGCATGTGGTGGTGGTTGTCAACATGTCACGTAGAACATTGCTCATCAAAAAATGTCTTATAACTATTGATCTTTTAGGCGGAAGTTGTGCTGACAAAATCACGAACTGTGCGTCATATGGATCATCCGTATGTACTGATGCAACGTACACCGGCTGGGTGACAGACAACTGTGCAAAGACGTGCAACAAATGCTGTAAATATTTCGTCGTAACAATTCTTATCAAGTATTACCTTCATAACGTTCCGAAAAGATAAATCAATTGAAAAAATTGGATAGATATTCGCTCCATTGTTTTCGATGCACATGACTTAGGTTTAAATAGAAATTACACAGGGATCAAATGAGAACAGGTGTTTACTCTGATACATCTTTTAATGCCAACTGAGTACTTAAACAGTCGTTAACATACACTGCATTATCAGCAATCTGCGTCATCTTATCCAAGAGGAACACGAATGATGACATCATCTGGGTCTCTGATGTATTGCCATCAGTTTAATTTTTTTCGTAATACTTCCAGAGAAGAATATGTACACTCTGTATTATTCATTAAGGGGCTAACAGTCCTCTATCAAAGGGGCTAACAGTCCTCTATCAAAGGGGCTGACAGTCCTCTATCAAAGGGGCTGACAGTCCTCTATCAAAGGGGCTGACAGTCCTCTATCAAAGGGGCTGACAGTCTTCCATATAAGCATCAGAAATAG
>JAECUM010023870.1:0-22500 GCA_016617855.1 Megalonaias nervosa | reverse complement strand
AATAACATGGATTTATATTGCGTTCGATGTAGAGTACCTACATCTACTGCCGAATTAACAACAAAAACAACGAAGAATAAAAGACGTGCAATTACAGGCAAGTGTGTGAAATGTGGTACAAAAAAATGCAAATTTATTTCATCAAAGACAGGTGGAGATATCACTGCTTCATTAGGGAAATTACCAGGAGCTCCATGGGCTAAATACCCCGGTGAGAAACACCTTCCTGGATATAATTATTGTGGTCCTGGAACTCTACTTGATATCCGACTTGATGATCAAGATCAACCAAGACCCGGAGAGTATCCAATAAATAAGATTGATCAAGCGTGTCGTGTTCATGATGTTGCGTATAAAAGTAAAGATTTACAACAACGGCATCTCGCAGATGTGAAATTGATTCATGCGTTAAATTCTATACCCAATAAATCTGTCAGAGAAAAACTCGCTAGTTTTCTAGTAAAAACTGCCATGAAAGGTAAAATAATGTTAGGGGCTGGTAATTAATTATATAACTATTATAATGGAATCCATTTATTATAGCCCAAGAGGATATTGGAGAGGCAGATCAGCGATTACTAAACTTGCTGAAGCAGCAAAAGTCTCACGTTCTGTTGCTGCAGCGTGGTTAGCACGACAGGCAATATGGCAAATTTATCTACCACCACCTAAAAAAATTCAGTACGCACATTTTGATGTCAGCACCCCTAATGAAGTTCATCAAGCAGATATTTTATTTTTACCACACGATACTATTAAAACACGTAGACGTCAATCACGCACATACAAATACGCATTGACTGTCGTTGACGTTGCAAGTAGATATAAAGAAGCAGAACCATTATCAACAAAGACAGCATCTGAAGTTGCATCTGCGTTTGAGCGAATTTATCAACGTGGTGGTCTACGATGGCCACAATTATTACAAGTTGATCCTGGCAAAGAATTTCTTGGTGCAGTATTATTGTTGATGAAGAAAGATAACGTTAAAATCAGACGAGGACACACTGAAATTCATCGTGATCAGGCAATCGTTGAACGATTTAATCGAACACTTGCTGAGCGGTTATTTGGATATCAATATGCAAGGGAAATATCTACTGACTTTAAGTCCGGTGAGAGATCTCGTGAATGGGTTGCAAGGTTATCAAGTGTGATAACTGCATTGAATAATGAAATTACTCGTTCAACTTCCATGAAACCTTCTAATGCGATTACAAAAAAATATATACCAATACACCGACGTGAATCTTCCTCTCAACCAGTATTAGGTAATGTAACTGTAAGATATTTATATGAACCTGGTGAACTTGAAGGTGGTAAAAAAAGAGCAACTGATCCTATCTGGAGTGTGACTACATATACAATTTCTAGCGTGGTTAGATCCACTGGTAGACCTGCAATCTACAGACTGGATTCTACTGCTCCTCAGCGTGGATTTGTGCGTGAACAATTGCAGGTAATTCCTGAGGATACGCAATTATCTCCACATACAATTACATAGCCAGAACCTCTACGTCGATTGCATTCAAGACAGGTTAGCATCACATTATCACGTATATGACCAAGATCATTATTAATTCTGTCTACGGTAAATTGTCTTGGATTATTATTCGAATATTGCCATAACATTACTGCGTTACACCTTGCACAATGACTGTTTTGTTGTTGTTTTAGTGTTATAATAAACTCATTATCGATATCAAAATCACGATTATTTTTTTTTTTGTCACATTGTTTATAACCAGATAGTTTTTTTCTTATTACGTCATTGCTAACAGTCTGATCATTATTTTCTGTAAAATTCATAATAAACCTATGTAGTTGAGATATTCTTCTGACTCGAGAAACTGCGAGATAGACTAAACTTGACCACTCAATACGATCATCTACAATCCAGATATTTGTATCAGAAATAGTTAATCCCTGTGACGAATGGATCGTTATAGCGTATCCTAACATCCATGGAGATTTATTCATGTTTAATGCGCTCTCAACAACATTAATATCGACTAAAATAATATCATTCAAAACGAGATTTTGTACCCCACCACCAGGAATTTCAACATCAATATTTTGTCGTCGAGTATCTGCTGGGCGATAACATAACGGTACAGGTAGATCTGAGAATTTTTCTTTATGTAACAGAAATAATTTCTCCTGTAGTTCATCACGAACTATCTTTCTACTTGCAACTATTAAATCTGCGGGATTCCATAAACTCAGAAAATCATTCATATTAGTCTCTGGAATTACTTTACGCATTATCTCACAATGTATTTTATCTGGCTGTACTCTGATTAATCTTTTAAACTCCTTCAGCGGTTCATCAATGGATCTATAATCATCGTGTATTTCTTCATAATAATCTACGTTATTCTTTAGCCACTCATGTGGAGATTGACCAACAAAGGGTGGTGGTTGACCATGATCGCCGCACATTATTATAGCAGTATTCTTTGTCAATAACCAATCAAGAAATGTTTTTAATATTTCTAACGACACCGTGTCCACCTCGTCCCAGATAAAATATTTAGGTATATATTTCTCACCCATTCGTTCAGGAGTCCATGTATCTCCGCACCATGTAAAGAAACTATGATATGTACATGATTTTACTCCTCGTTCCTTTATTTCTCTGGCTAATTTGTGTGTAGGTGTCCAAACAATTATATCTGAACTATTATTCATGAATAATTTAATCACACGTGTTGTTTTACCTGAACCACCACATCCATTGAGATAAACAGTCTTGTATATAGCCACAGGATCATATATGGATGGTGCTGATGACTTTGATGCTTGATTATTATTTTTGTAATATATTTCCTTAATTTCAACGTCGCAGATTCAGAATAACTAAGTATATTTTCTTGTTTTATTCTCCATGATCCCCATTCACCATTACCAAGTAGCGGTTTTAACAAATCCGTATATTTTTTATTTATATAAAATGAATCCGTAGCGACTCTGACAGCATAACGAGGAAATCTATTTATCATCGACAATTGATTTATCGAAAAATAGGCTAGCATTGAAGATCTTAAGTGAGTAAACTGCGGTGAGTCGCCATCAAGATAGCTCACAATTGTGCCTAGTTTGGTTCCATCTGATAAATAAGCATTACATCGGCTTATAAATGTGTTTTTTCCGTTGTATCAGCGATTATAAAATCGAGTTCAGCATCGTCCATAATCAATCTTGTACAGTGTCGTGTATAATAGTATGATCCTCCCTGTGTAAACTTACCGATTATCTTTCTACCAAGATCTTTTGCAAGTTTTTCATCATGCTCGTCCCTGCATTTACGAATATTATCAGCGATTTTAATAATATCATCTTCGCTGAGGTCGGGAAATTCTCTTCTAGCATCATCAATATTAAATCTATCCGGTTTTGGTAACCAAACTTGCTTCTGTGACCGATCCGATATAATTTCTTCACTCACCTTCAATAATGTTAAAATTCCAACATCAAGCATATATCGTAATAGTACTATTGGAACCCAACATTTTTCTGAAAAATGTCTTCCAAACCAAGCATAAGTAATCGGATGGAGATTTTCTGTAAACTCGAATGATTCTATATATGCGAATCCGGTTAAGTCAAAATCTGGTAAGGGTCCGTTCATCGCAACTCTGGTCATCTCGTGTGATGGATGTCCAAATCTCTTAAAGTATTCAGAACATTCTCCGTATCCAAGAAAACTTCCAGGATAACACGCTACCATATCAACGGAGATAACGTCGTTATACTTGTATTTAGTATTCCATAATCCGCCGTGTCCATATTCTATACAACTTTTCTGGATATCTTCAATAAATTCTGATCGTGTCGGTTTCCATGCATTTTTCTCCTGAGCAAAGTGAGCAGCAACTGATGGAACTGTAAAACAATTATTCAGTAATTGTCTAACTTTGACATCGTCAGAAGTATATTTCAGCGCAAGATGTTCCATTTCTACATGAAGAGATTCTGTACGATAAATATCACCATTAGGCCGTACAAACTGATCATAATAATTATATTCTGAACTTTGAAATAACCAAACAGATACAGGGTCACTTTTACTGATATTTCGGATAAAATCAAATATATGACCATTATAAAATTTAACCGTTCTGTCTCGTGGAAATATTGTTACTACCATAGTCCATGCATGTGCATTATGATCAATAATATCTATCGAAGCTCCTCTTGATTCATATTTCAATTTATATAAAATCTCTCCGGTTAACGTCTTCACTGTTATTGGAAATTTTAATATCTTTCCCAGCTCAGCAACATCTTTAATAGATGCTCCAGTATCTTTGACTGATCGCATTTATGAAATGTTCTGTTACCCGTTCAGCTACACAGCTTATTCTTGACTCTGACAGTCTCATCGGTTTGAGATCACCAACGTCAGGTTTATTATTCAGCGGATATATTGCATATATAACCGCAGTCACAGGGTACCCTCGTTCATAATATGGTTTGTCAATACCAGTCAGTATTCCGGGCTTGGATTTATTACTCAAGCGAACAATATTATTTCCCGACTGCATACAGACTGGATCACGCTTGTCACGAATAATCCAAGTATCGTCGTCTGTCCTTACAATAAATTTTATTAAAATAAAATATTTTTGAACATCAAGGTGGTTAATAATCATTCTTCCTCGTTTGTCATTCATTATAGTATCGACAATATTTCCGATCCTAAATGTTGACCACACATGAGCCGCACCATTCTCACGAAATTCCTTCTTGGCTTCACGGATACGTTCGGTTATATCCTCATTTTTTAAAGCTAGATCTTGCATCGAAACACGAAATTTCTATTCTGATAGTCTGTCAAGATCAAATCTAGTTCCCGCTGAGACTGCGGAAGGCTCAATGATGGATAATTCCTCCATTATTATAATTAAGACAAATATTTAAATTAAATTTTAGTATATATATATAATGATTCAAACAAAGAATCGATGTATTTGGCTCACAATTGGATATACTTCTCCTTGTAACAAAGTATGCGTGAATGAATTCTGCTGCTACCATATGCAAAGCGTTAAAAATAGTAGTCTAGGACCAAAACCGTGTGTGCAGTTTGGTGTTGGAGTCCGAGGAAAAACTCAGTTATGTGTAAAATGCGGCGGTAAAAAATATAGAGAATTAAAACGATATTATGACCAAAAAAAATAATACTTTGACATTGTCAGGTAAATCTCCTATAAAAACCGTAGAAGATTATCTGGCCAGATTTCAAAACAATGATTTAAACAAATAATATTATATATAAATGGAGCAAAAAGAATTTGTGGAACATCCTATAATAAAAAATTATGAGGCGTCTCGAGATGGTGTAATTAGGCACTGTCGATTAAAAAAACCAGTCGGTTGTGTTAATAAATTTGGTTATTTTAAATTCAATACCAGTGTAGATAAACATTATTTATCACATAGATTCATATTCGAATGTTTTCAGGGGGTCATCGAAGATGGACTTGTAATTAATCACATTGATGGAAATCCCAAAAATAATCTATGTAACCTGCAAGCTATTACACCGAGTCAGAATTCTGCACGTGGAAATACTGGAAAATGTAAACAGTTTGCAAGAAGAGCTATTAAATCCATAAATACAGAATCAGGCCAAGAAATAACTTTTCCATCAATTAGTGCAGCTGCAAAACATTTTGGCACACATCCACAATCAGTACAATTTGTTGCAAATAAAACATACAAATCTGCATTTTCAATAAAATATAATCAGCGGATAATATTTGAATATATCAGATAACTCTGTACTCTTAACAAAAAACAGAATAAATAAATATTTTTTTTACTGTAAATAGTTTGACTCTGTCGATTTTGCCAGGGGTTTTGTTTAGCCACAATTACAGTCAGGGGTCCACCTTCCCTGTCGCTGCTCTCAGTGTCACTTTCATTTTTGACAGAATCAAATAACATAATCTTTCTTAAATGCATTACACGATTGTCCACAATCTTTTTTCTTTCGTACTCGTGAGACAATTCAGTTCTTATTTTTTCGATTGAACGTGCAAGAGGTGCAAATAGCTTCACCTGTGTGTCGTTTAACATTGCCAAGGATTCTAACATAGACTGATAAATTGATTTCACGAATTTAAAATTGGATGGCAATGTGTATTTATTCTCGAATTTTCGTTGTTGTAATAATTCAAAATCACAATTTTCTGAGGATCAAGATTATCAGATATTTTTATTCCTTCATGTTTTAATTTTTTAATAGCAGAAATAATATCATTTACGTTTTCATGGTTCATTATATAATAAATATTTCTTTAAAATAAAAAATATTCACAAAACATATAATCACAACACAACCCCATATGAGCTCCTAGATTGTCAAACAACATTCTAGCAAGCTCAGGGGCATTCGAAATATATCCCCATGTGAATTTCTAGGTTGTCAAACAACATCTTAGAAAGCTCAGAGGATATTCGAAATTAGACGAAACACATTTACACAGACTCAACCCCCATGTGAACCCCTAGGTTGTCAACCAACATCCTAGAAAGCTCAGAGGGTGATCCGTAATTTTTATTAACGACACAAACACAACACATAAACGTATCCTAATGGACGGCAAAAATACATAAACTTATCCTAATGAATATATAATTATATACATATGATTATATTTTTTGCGGACGGCACAAACACATAAACTTATCCTAATGGACGGCACAAACACATAAACTTATCCTAATGAATATATAATTGTATGATTGTATGAATATGAATATATACAATGGTGATGACGAGGGAATCTTGTCTACGTCCAACAGATTTTGTACACTCTCCCCATACAAAACCCCG
Organism: Megalonaias nervosa; assembly: GCA_016617855.1. Lineage (NCBI taxonomy): Eukaryota > Metazoa > Mollusca > Bivalvia > Unionida > Unionidae > Megalonaias > Megalonaias nervosa. Next base: position 15,656 of record JAECUM010023870.1, on the reverse strand, counting down.
GGGAGTGCAAAAGTACACCCACCACAAGGGTGTATGATAGGAGAGTGTATTTTGTCTGTTGTGGATTTCGAGGAAATTATCCGGGTTCCCCCAATTAATAGCATCCGTCGCCGAATGCAAGATAATATATCTTTAGCATTTTTGGAGACTCGAACACACAGAGAGTCTACAGAACTTGATCTACATGCAAACGCCTTAACACCTCGGCCACCGCATCTCTTATGAATATAGAGTTAAATTTAAGTATATAACTATTTGCACTGTCTCACATGTGATTACTCTGGACTTCTATTACTAATAGAATAAAATCAGTTATTGTAGAACTGTAGCGTGAATTTACTTCAATTTTTCAAACATAATTCATAAAATAATCGCATATTACATTTTCTGTATGAGTTATCGTTCGTTAGGTCAAAATACATGTATTATAAGAGCTAAAAATAACTTTGATTTGTAATTCAACGCACTTGTATAAACCGACGTGAATTTAAGGTTATCAGAGTCAAAAGATACATCAATATCCCTCTCTGTTACAAATTGCTGCTTCACTAACAGCTAACTGCTTACAGAGAACAAATAAATCACTAAATAATTAACGAAAACAAAATATCTTCGTCGTCTGTAAATCAAACGTAGTAGTAAGGGAGATAATCGTTGAATTTGCTCTGCAGAGAGAGAGAGCAGATTTATCTCGCTTTATTACATGTGCAATTGCTTTAATCATAGGAATTGATTATCACTCAGATTTTAATGATTTTGAGTACTGTCTAACCCATCAGATTGAAGAAATCTAGCAAAATTTAATAATCTGATGGTGTATTTACACGACTAAATGACAAATCTAGCAAAATGTAATAATCTAATGCGTATTTACCTATCAGATTATTAAAAATCAGTAAATAAATTTCAGAATCATTATTTTTTTTCCCTCTGATTATATCAGAGAATATTTACTCAGACGTTCTATGAGCGTATATACAAATTAATATTTAATTCCTCATTTCTTAGATCCAAAATGTGTCCTGTCTGGTCAGTAAGCTTGAAATTTATTCTTGACAATAATGGATTATGTACACGTAGATAAACTGGATTAATTGGCTCAGATACAATTAACCACCCGGGCGGCGCTTGAGGGCTAAATGAATATAATATATATCTTTGCTGGGCCTGGCTAGACTTTGAAAGATCTACTTGATAGCTACCATCAATTGCGTCACATACTAGACTGACTGCATTCGTTGATGTTATATTAACAGTACCAGGTGAGAAATGGCGACCTCCACCATATGGATCATTATTATATTTATTAATGGTTGGTGTAGGTATTAATATTCTCCATGAATCACATATTCTTTTAAAGTGTTCATCAATAAGATCATTAACTGATTTCTTTAGCTCTTCAGAGTTAAATCCCGGAATTATAAATGTTGGTAGTTGTTCTCTTGTAATTCTGAAATGTTTAAGAAATACTGTTGTAAACAAACGATTGAGTGGAACACGCTGAATTGGATCGTCTTCAGTAACTATATAATTTACTACATATCTATCTGTTGCTGGTTTTATTAAATGTTTTTCTCTGTTAACAATAACATTATCCATAAATTCTAAGTCTGAAGCAACTTGATTCAAATGTTGTATTGTTTCAATTATTTGATTTTTTAAATCATCGTTGTAAGAAACATTAATACTTGAAAATAAATTTTGTAGATTATTAAATACATGTTCATGTTCAGATTTAATTGTATCAGCATATGAATTTATTAAATCAACATCAAGAGTCACTATTTTACCTTTTTTACCATCAATTGTACCTGTAAAATAGGTTTCTAGTCTATCTATATAATGTATAACTCTTTTATCGCCTAAATATTTTTGCCATGGATAAGCATTTTCAACCTTTCGATATTCTGGCAGTTTTATAAATATTCTTTTATCCGTGACGAAATCAGATCGTTGTGGCTCAGGTGGTCCTTGATAAGCTGGCGCAACTTCAGGCCAGCCTAGTACTGATCTGATCGAACTTTGATAAATATCTACAGAATAATCAGGGGAATTTATTTCAATCGCCGCTGATAATGTTGGTTCATAAGCAGTAATTGCTATTTTTGATTCTTTTCCTGTAATAGATTTAATTCTGCGCTGGAATTCATCATTGATCTGTTCTATTTGATAACTGCCCGTTGGAATACTAACTACTTGCCAATCAGGAGTTCCATCAGGCTTATTCATATTAGCAAATACTAATGAATTATTTGGCTGTAGTCCACCAAACGATTTTGATCTAATATTTGGCCAACTATAATAAACTCGTAGTTGTGCTAGCGCTATTTCTTTTGCTGGAATTGCGGTTGGAAAGTTAACGCTAAACGCAGGATTGGTCGAACTTAATGAGATCATAGTAGTTTTTGACGGTGTTGTATTAGTGACGATCTGTTGAAGTAATTCTCTTGACGCTGCCGAAGACTCAATCATTATTATTATTGTTATTATTTAATTCGCCTTGGTTATTGTGAGTGACTTTGTTCACCAGAATCACTAGCGATTCTGAATGCTTCATCATAGGTTTTAATTATCGTTGCGAACTCCTCATCAGATATTTTACCATAGCTGAGGTACAAGGAAATATATGACGATAATTTAGAATAGGCTGTTGTTGCTGTGTGTAATTTTATTATATACTCGTGCAATTTATCATTTGTACATGTAGCTATCTTCTTAGCTATAATACTAAGAATGCCTGCGATAGTCGTTGAAGTTGAAACGACAATTGTTACAACTGCAGGCGCTGTCATTGTTATTGTTGATGTTGTTGTTGTTGTTGTTGTTGTGGGGCTTAACGCCATTTTTCAGCACACGATAGGCTATACATGGCGGCCAGTATTCATGGTGGAGGAAGAAACCGGGAAATCCCCGGAAAGAACCACCGACCCACGAGAAGCTACTGGCAAGCTTTCTCACATATCCACATTTGCCGAATCTTAGATTCGAACCCACGCAGACAGAGGTGAGATGGCAGTGATCCGTAACGGAGAGCGCTTTAGACCACTCGGCCACTCGGGGCCCCCTGTTATTGTTGATAATAATATTCCTGCTCCAGCAACAATAGCGGAAACTGAGTAAACAATTATATCAATGACAACCATACGTCTGCGATATTTTTTTACTTTTACTTTATAATCGTCGATTATATTTTTTAATTCAATCTGACACTTACATATTTGATTATATCTGTGACGTTGAACGTCGATAAGTGACTCTGTCATCGGTGACTTTGTCACTAAGGTTTGATTCATCATACAATGACGTTAAGTAATTAATTAAGGGGTTTCAGCTACGAATTCCAGACACCACCAGTAACGCCTCGGAGGCATTTCCGTTGATGTCAGCGTAAATATTTCTTTGATGTTCTTATTTAGCATCACCAGTAGAGGATTATGATATACATTCGGTGATGATGAAGTGGTCGCAGTAATTTCCAAACCGTACATGGACAGCCTGTATAACCCAGTTACTTCTGCGGTATGTTCGAGAGTGTTATTTTGTGGTGTCCATGTTGATGATCCTGATGCTGCTGTGTACACAATATTTTTAATCTGTCCGTGTGGAATTTTAATCAGATTAGTTTTTTGAACAATATTAGGTATTTCACTGACAATGTCGTTGAGTTTCGTGTTAACGTCGAAGAGTTTTATGTCAACGGTTGGTTGTTCCCCAAACAATTCTTTAATGGTTTTGTTTATGTTTCTACGAAAATTTAAGAACGTTTCTACATGTCTAGAAAAAGTATTATTGAGTGCAGTCATTTCGTCATTGATTGTTTTTAGCGAAGTTGTCGTAGGAATTTCCTTATCATCGACGTATTTCTTCGTTGCAGCATCAAAATCAGATTCTGGTGTTCTAAGATTATTAATACCATTGTTATTCATATTGAGAAATGCATGCATTATACCGCCGTTGGCTAAAACGTACTTAGATTCTTGATCGTCGACATATTTCTTTGTTGCAGCGTCTGCATCTGCGGTTGGGTTTCCAAGGCCTATAATTTTATTTTGGTTCATGATAATGTGACCCGTGAATGAATCACCAGCTTTCTTGATATAATCGTTGACTGACGTACCGGAATCTTGTATTTTACCCTGATCAGTAAAAGTAACGATATTATCAACAACCGCATTAGGAACTCGTATGAGTACATCTGGCAGTTGTATATTACTTGTCTTTAATCGTCCTTCTTTATCCTGAAAAACAACGACCTCATTTTGATCCACACTTGTAATATTTAATAAATCGTCAATCTCATTCCTGAGCTGATCATGGGTTGCATATTTAGATAAATCAGCTTGCTGCTGAGCTTTTGCGAGAAGATCTTCCTTAAATATCTACCATTATATTTATCAATGTCTGTTTAAATGTGACAACGTAATATATTCATGCGCGACTTTATGAGGTGGTTTTGCTGATTTTGATACAGCATCAAGTACAGCGAGTACTTCACGACCACATATTGGCGGATCAGTTAATGTTTGTGTTGGTAGCGTTGAATACCATATTGGAGTACTTTGTATGCTGCTAACATACTCTAAGGATTCTTTTGGTGGAGCTAGCCCATATGAATCAAAATAAATAATTCCACGTGAATCAATTGCATATCCAACCCATTGGGTGCCTGGACCAGAGTTTTTATCGAGATTAATAATACCAATTTCAATATTGTTTGGTTGTTTTGGTAATTGATCACGCATAAAAACACCTCTGAAGTTTTTTATTTTTAATTTTTTAGCAGCATCGAGTAAATCAAAATTGGACATAGGCAGAATCAATGAACTGTCCCTGGTAATTTCAGACCCTTTCCGTACCATGAATATGGGGTCCCTGGTAATCTGAGACCGCGACCGTATGCTGGGCCTGATAATCTTAGACGGCCCGGCTGTGGTACGTTTGGTGCCCTTAGACGTCTTCCGTGTTGTTTTGCCCGTGATCTTTTTTTTGAGCTTTCTGCGTGCATAATTCCCTTTCCTGTTGCTTTCTTTAATGCCATTCCAGCAGCGGTTCCAACAGCACCTAACGCAGCTGCTTTTGCAACAGCTGGGACTGCAGCGGCTATTAATGCTGGTATAGCAGCAAGAAGAGGAAATATACCACCCGTCTTAGCGATGTCTTTGATAGCGCCCGCAGAAAGATTAAGTTTTATACCTTTATTTGATTTTTTGGCTTCATTGAATTTTCTGAGCTGACGTTCGGTTAGTGCTATTTTATTTGAACCGCTCATCTGTTCTTTTTTTAGCGATATTTTTACTCCACAATTATTTTTTAATGCTGATTGCATCCTTTTAATCTGACCAGGAGTCAGACTAACACTAACGTGATTATACGACATTATAATATTATGAGCGATCTAATTACATGTTTTCTACTGGAGCATCAACGACTCTCATGCGACCACCAACACCTTCAAGTAACATTGATTTATCGCTAAGTATAACAGCGATTGCTCTGTAATTGTCAATTTGTATTAATGGTGGTGCTACTACTGGTATTGCCACACGAGCTCGAAAGTGTATATCAACTACTGACTGTCTGTATAAATCCAAATGTTCCAGCGAAAAGTAATAAATCGGATACAACGTTGTAAAATCCAATTATGATATTTGTAAACCAGTATCAACATTTTGATCACGACCCATGAACATCATTAGACGATGATATGCACGTGCTACATGATTTTGATTGAAATTCAGTAAAATATCCTCGGATGGTTCTTGATGTCCATTTATCCTTAATGAAACCTCAGAAACACCAATACTGTCAAATATCATCATACTACGTAATTGATTGTTTATCGTGCAGCATCTTGAAATGCAATAAATATATGTCGTGGTGCAAAAACACCTTGCTGAGAAGCTATTTGCCATGTAAATAAACCATTAATGTTACTCTGGATAGAATCTGTGGTCATTGTTAACCATGATAACATCGATTTACCACCGCTGCCCATGAAAGCAAGTAACCGATCTTCTTCAGATATTGATGGAGTCATTACTGGCATCCACAATGAAAGTTTGGTTAATACTACTTTACCATGAAGTGTCGCAGTTGCAGCAGGATCAGCACCTGCAACGTGCCATATTGCATCATCGTCTGTAGCCTTTCGTACGAGTACAACCGTATGTTTAGTTCCAAAAATAACTTTCCTAACATTTCAGCAAAATCCAAATATGTGTGAAAGTGGAATTGCACATGAAAATCTCCTATTATCTTTCAACATTGATCGACGTGCTGTAAACCCTAAGTTGAAATTTGAATTAATACTGTGCAGTAACGGAAATGCATCAGCAGGCCGTTCTATCATTCCAGCTGGTTGTGGATCGGATGCAGTAGCACGCGGTGTTTGTACTAAATTATGCTGTCTGTTTTCTGGATAATCAGAAGTGTCCTTTACAAACATCATTGATGGACCAGCTGATCTTGAATAATCATCGCTGTATCGTGCTAGACCCAATATTGTTGTAACAACATCAACGTCCTTCTGAATTGATTCAATATTTTTACCATCAATCATATTCGTGGCGCTGTCAAATAACGCCATAATACCATTATTAACAAAACTAAATCTGTCATTGGCTCCATATGCAGTATTATCCATTTTTATAATCTCACCTTCAACCGCAATAAACGCCTCAGCGGGTAGGAAATACCTACTTGTATCCTGAACCTGTAGTTCAATCCTCCCACGCTGATCTGGAATTCGAGCGTCATAAGAATAATATTGATAATCACGCACAGAATCATCTTTGAGTACTGGTGCGTCCATGTCGAATGCGGGATCAGATATACGTTTGAACATCTTTATTATATTTGCTATCGTCTAACACGAAGACCACTTCCAGCTATTAGACTAGCGGTTATATTTTTTTCTTTTTCTGATAGTGGTACATCAGCCAACTCTGCTAGTTTTTGATTCGCAGCTTGATTTATTATTTTACTAATATCTGCGGGCATCACTTCAGTGCTGGCCAGTTTCACTGGTGGCTGAGGTTTTCCTTGTATTAATCGTGCTAGTCTATCCTTGATTGCTGAAAATGCTTTACTAGTAACATCACCAACAGCACCAATACCTTTTTCACGAACAACATCAATAGCTTTCATTCCCAGTTGCTTTGCAATCGGTATTGCTTTTGGGGCTAACCTTCTAAATAGACCCTGAACAACATCACCTAGTCCATCTCCGTAGGTCGTTTTGTATACTGGTAATCGTGAATTTATTACTCTAACCATGGTTGGTCCATGTTGAGCAATATGTATGATCATCTTATTATAGTAACTGTATCTAATTACATACTCAATCACTGTGATAGTCATCGGCGATTTCATTAATGAGAGACCGATGCACATTAATATCCATGATAACGCCTGTAAATAATCTTTTACAAATATCAGCTGCTTCATTAATGATTTCTGGGGAATTATTACCAGCTCGTTTTCCTCCAATGAGGATTTCTAGTCGATCAACATCGGAGAGAACGCTGTTTGGACATGGAGTAATAAGACCACTTCCCTGATTAGTAAGGCCCCTTTCAGTTGCGCCGGGAGCGTCCTGCCATTCTTCTTCTTCCTCTCCACCTGATTGTCCAAATATATGTCCTAATATATCTGTTTGTTTTTTTTCTTCTTCTTCTTTTTTACTTGGTTTCTGTTGTTTTTCTACTTTTTTTGGTGATTCTGGATAATCACGCAGTGATCCTTCCCACGTTTGTAATTTTGGAGATTGTGGTTTTTGTTGTTGTTGTGGTTGTATTATTTGTTTTTTGTAGTTGTTGTAGTTGTTGTCGTTGTTGCCCCTCCGATGTTGATTGTAACCCTTTAATATACACATCTACTGATTTAATAAACGTAATATATCTTGGATCGTTGTTTCGAGCTTGAATAATATCATGGTGTACGCGAAATATCCATTTGTACCAATTATCCTGATTTATGGAATCATCAGCGAATTCAGATTTTAAAAATTGTTTTCGATAACTATAACTTAACACAGCAAGCTGAGCTAATACTTTTGGTTCTACGGCTTTTCTAATAAGTTTAATAGCGCTTTCGGTAAACTTATCAAGCACATTAACCTTGGCTTTTGCTTCTGATTCTTTCTCTGATTCTGGTATACGATCTTCTATATCACCTATTTTAGCACGAGCTTGGTCAGCATCTTCAGGTATTTGTCGCATTAACTGAGCAGTAGCTATTTCAGCTGGAAGTTCTCGCAAAATCGTTTTTGCTTTCTTAGTTCTTTTTGCTATTTTTCTAGTTTCTTCAGCGGTTTTTCCAGTTGCTTCAACAGTTTTTTCTAATACAGGAAGAAGACCTTTAGTGGTTTCTGTAATAGGTTTAAATAATTGTTTTGTATCCTCTGCAAATTCAACTTGAGATTCCTGACGTGATTGTAGTTGTTGCTTAACAGAATCACGAACAGGTAAATATTTTTTAATTGCCTCTAATCGCTCTCGAGCTAATCTAACTGAGTGTGGTTCTCCAATCATTATTGATATAATAATGATTTAATTACTACAGCAGCAGAGGAGGTGAACGACCAATATTGAGTGACCAGGCGAGTAAACGAAACACACCATAAATAAAAACAAAGAGTCAAAGATAAAATAACAAAATGAGCTAACCCAATTAGGTAAAATCTCGGTCAGTTAGAGGCTTTGGTTTAGCGTTATCGACCTTATTTGCAGCCTTCGTAGGAACCTTATTTTTAGACAAATGACGACGATTCAGACAAGTGGTCTGTTCACCTCCTCTGCTGCTAATGTAATTAATTCCCTTTGAAACTAACCTCATTCACTTTGAGTCGTATCTGCAAACAACAAGGTTTAAGTCGAACTGCGGGAAAGCAATTGTAGTTAGTGTATGTCATCCTGTATATCTGTCATTGGTGAGTGGGTGGACCGAGTCTATTGTGAGCACTATTGAAGCCGATGACGTTAATAATTGTTGTTGTTGTTGTCATTTTGGGTTTAACAAAAGTTTTTAGCACACGATACATAGTGAACAGTATAACTGGTGGAGGAAGAAGCCTAGAAGAACCCCGGGAAGAATCACCGACACACGGGAAGCTACGGGCAAGCTTTCTCACATACCCACGCGGACAGAGGTGAGATGGCAGTGATCGGGACCACGATAATAATTGATCACCTCTATCTTCTGAGGTAGTTACTGATAACTTGAGTAGATCTCACAGCTGAAATGTAACGGAGAAGTCACTAATGTTATGTATATTTAATTTGTATTTGTTATTTTTTTTTCTCCATTATTATATGTTATGTATAATTGTATGTTGGACTTGACGTTGTCCAAAATCAAGTTCACTGTGTACTTGACCAGTCAGTTTTCTTTTGTAAACAAATAATACATAGTTAATATTTGTCGGTGAGTGTGGGTTAAATATTAGAATCATTATCAGTGGAGGTAAATATGTTTATTTGGGTCTAGGTCTAGGACATTGGAATTCCCCCACGAAGAACCTGTTGTACCTGACGTTTCCCATGTTTTTTATCATAATTTGAGTAGTAGGTCTGGTCTTGTTGACAAATTAGAATATTCTAGAAATGAACTTTTGACTCTCATCCTGGTTCAACTTTTTTGTTTTAGTTTTTCAAATCTTGTTTGCATGAAAAAGTTTTCGTTCTTGCGATAACATCTGAATCAAAATCATAAGTATTATTGTGTTCAATTTTTGACTTGGATTTTTATTCAAGTTATTATTCCTTGGAATTACAAAGTGGTCAATAATATTCTTGGACAGAAACATTAATTTGGTAAGTAAATTCAAATAAGGGCATCTTGGATTATATTGTTGTGATTCACAAAAGGTCTCTTTGCATATCTCCACTTTCCAGGCCACTACAGGCACAACATCACATTCAATGTTGGGTCTTATTTCGAACACCACTGAAATTAAATTACAACTTTATTCAATAGGACTGGAGATAGAACATTTTGGACTATTTGGGATTTAATTCACAAAACTGTGAGTTCTTTTTCAAATTTTGACTTTGTATTCAAGGGAAAAAACATATTTGCTGAATTTTATAAAACGTGTCGGTTTTCGTTCTTTTCTGTTACTTTATGACCATTGACTCGTAACACTGATTATTATTTTTCCTCATTATACAATGCTATTTCCATTTGACTTTTACCGAAGTTAAGACGATTTCAGGAACTAACTCAGGAAATACCTGTTGAGGTAACCTGTTTCGCATTTTATCGAACCTGTTAATTAAAACAACATAAAATCAAGATGTTGAGGAAAACATGTAACTAATACAAAACTAAAACTACGAAACTCTAGAGACTTTATTCCAAGGAATTGCAAATTAAATTTGAGAGAAAAGCCGAAAAAACTGATCACCAAAATGCATAAAAGATGTAGATCGATCCATTGACACTTTAGTTTAGATCATACAATGTACCGATGTTATAAACACGCCAGGATAGAGACAAAACACATTAGTAAAATGTATCCGTGTTCATGTTCAGGTCCTTTTTTTTTAAAAGTACAACGTCGACTTATAGCATTAAATTTTTAAGCTGTGTCTAAATGCCAATGAATCAGATATTGAACGGACCGTGAAAAAATCTCAATTTCCTAAAAATAAATAAATAAATAAATAATGGAAACATCGGTAATTAGTGGATCTTGTCTGAAAGAAAGATCAGAAAAATATTACACGAGCCTTCCACAAGGACAAAATGCAATATTAACAAAATACTTTTTAAGAAATATCGTTTTGCCCTTTAATATGTGTAATACACTCATGGCAGGCCACGAGTAGTTTTTTATGAGACGGTAAAAAGTGATGAAGCCTTTAAAAAGATCATACAGTCTGTTATGGCCTGCTTCGTACTGATGTCTCAACAGTCTCTTGTTGAATCACAGAAATATTTTTCCAGGTTTGAATTCAGCATGAATGTCTTTATCCAAGAATTCTCTCAGAGCATTTTTGTATTTCAAGAGAAAAAAAAATCACTTGAACTCAATAATTTGAAGAAAATAAAATTCAGCCCAAACTGGACACAACATAATACAACCCAAAGTGCCAATGTTAAAGCACAACTGGTAAAATCTTCACAATCGCAAGATAATATAGTTCTCTGTTTGACCCCAGGTCACAAATTAGCATTTTCTAAAAACAACCATTACCTAATGAAAAATAACCGTCCTGCATGATTTAATGAGCCTTTTTATTTAAAACATAATACCCTATAAAATTCACATTGGAATCCCCCAAACCCTAACCTAAATCAACATGTTTACCTGAATAATAATTTGGTCAATGAGCTCATACCCATATTAAATGTTTACATTGATGAAAGAATAAAAATTTAAAAAAACGTCAATCAGGTCCAACAGAGCTGAACTCAGTTCTGGACAAAATCAAGTCCAGTAAACAATGTTACATTACAATAGCATGTAATGGAATAAAAAATATAAATCTGAAACTAACAGACAAACAATTAAATTAAATATACATAACACAACAGTGGAATCAGAAAGTCTACTCTACGTGATCAATAATTGCTACCGTCTAATAGCTGGATACAATATAACTTGTTTATATTGCTTTTGTGAAAATTGACTCACACACTCCATTAAATCAATTCTATGTTATCTTTATTTAAATTAGGGCATAAAAAAGATAGTACCTGTACATATCAGTCCATGTTAAACATTTCAGGCATTGACAAAAATAAAAGTCATCGTTTGAATTTCAATTATTGACTAAGGTACCATTTATAGTTTATATATTCTTGCTATGACATTGTACAGCATCGCCGGGCTAATAAAATGACAAAACTATCGTTCTTCATTTACGGTTTGAGGAATAGATAAATATTAATTTAATATTTGGCAGAAATGTGTTTTATTATATTGAGAAAATACATATCGCAAGAAAGGACCGTAGTGTACACACCCAAATACAATACAAACAAAATCAATCAAAACACATTCACTTACGTTATAAACAAAACCAATCAAATTAAAGAATTTTGAAAACTATATAACATTGACGAAATAAAAGAGATAGTCGAAAAAGTCTTTTCCTTCAAAGTCACCGAGATGACTAGAAATTGAAATGCAACCTTCTTGTTTAACTCACGAAAGACTTTCAGGCTCTCCACAATTAAGTGCAGGTATAACATAACATTTTTTTTTTTTTTGTTGTTGCTTTACGGCACAGACACACATGTAGGCTATTTAGTACCGAGGCAATCGAAGTAAAGTGACTTCCCAAGGACACACCACGGTAGCTGACACAGATTGATCTGATGATAGGATTCGAACCCGCACTCTTTCATCGTGAGTCCAATATGCTAACCACTGAGCCACTGCAGCTCCCCAAAACCTAAAAGTATCTTTAAGTGTTTCAAGACCTGGTATATTTATGCAATTGAAGGCATTATTATCAGTAAGGTGTGTACTTTATGATTAATTGAAAAAATATTACATCTTTGAATAATATTTCCTGCACGTAGAAAGTTATTGTTGGTCATTATTATACCCACCGATAATCTTATGCTGACGTTCAAATCTTTATTTGAAAAAAAATAATGGAGGTGCATATGAATGACCCGGGTATACACACACTTCCGTAAAGAAGGAACAATCATTTGAGTTTTGAAGCGTAATTCCGGGTAACCAAGGATCAGTTTCACCTTTTATGCATATCGCATTACATACGTACGTTCCAGTTTGTTCCGCTGTTTTTCCTTTCATCCATCTTGCATGTTTTCATGACATATTAAAGACTATCAGTTTTGAGATTTGTGTCTTTCATAAATTGTTAACTGATGTGGCGATTCGCCCATTATATATTCTATGTATATTTCTTACACATACTTAGAATAGATTCGTACAGTTAGTACAGTCCTTATAGTGTATTGCACGTATCATTTAATATTATTTAATTTGAAGTACATGTATGTTCTTTATTCGTTGTTACTTGATGTTTGATACGAAATATAAAAAATCGTAGTTTGTTTTATTTTGTACATTTATATCAGTGTATTCTAATGTAATACTTATTATTAATGTTATTATTATTATTATTATTATTATTATTATTATTATTATTATTATTATTATTATTATTATTATTATTGCAATAAACCTAGAGTATGTGCTAATTGTATGTACGTCTCTGTTGTATAGCTTTCTCAGATTTTAGTGATTATTTGTTGATTATTTGGAGTCGGTGTTGAGAAGATAATTTTCAAACCGAGCAATTATCCAATCTATAGGAGCAACAGTCATAATGAACATTAGTCACGAGACTTTAGGACAGCAGGAATTAGTTTTACAAAATGGACCATCCTTAATATTTTATTACAGGGAATTTCACTGGACGTTTCTACATATATTACATATACAGTTTTTGATTTGAAAAAGAATTATTTATTTGTATGAAGAGTCTGGTTTGTGTTCTGTGGAACATGGTGTTAAGTACTGCTCTTCGGCTTGGAAATGCTTATTAATGAGTCATACATGTATGAAACAAGAAAAGCATGCTAGTGTGAAAGCAGAATTTCTTGATGTGTGGTCATTAGATGTTGACAAGAAATTTATTTGCAGTATTCGCACGTTTAAGAATCCTTCAGTTGAAAAAGACTGTTGACTTCAGGTCCTTGGAAATAGGGAAATTATGGAGTTTAAAGCCATACTTACGCAGAAATTATTTTGATTCAATCTGTTGCGAGACCACTTGCGTAGAACATTCTTCTACTTCTTTTCTTCTTCTTCTTCTTCTTCTTCTTCTTCTTATTATTATTATTATTATTATTATTATTATTATTATTATTATTATTATTATTAAACATTTTGCGCTTGTTATGGACGCATCATCCGCGCCTGTCCTGAATATTTGTTTCGACGATCCTGGAGTTCAGCATATGTCTACTTTCAGATTTGATTGTTGAGACAACACAGCTTATTCAGTGTTCGTCTCACTTGTTGGTCCGAAAATCTTCACTGAACTCTCATATATTTCTCCGTAAAAATAAAGAGTTTTGTTATTTCATATAAATACATAAATTAAATTTTTATTGTAATATTTCATCGCCTCCTTGTGTCTAGCCACGAATAATGGAAATCGCATTGTATTCTTGCAGCCCAAAGTAAATATTCTTGAAATATCAGACCTTGTCAATTTGCATTCCTTACTCTGGTCTACTTTTCCAGAAGATTACATTCTATATTCATCAGATTTCCAATAATAGGCATAGAGTACATAATGGCAATTGGGAAATGGTTTTTTTTTTTTTTTATTACCTATAGCAACAGACAAAATTACATGAAATTAATGCGAGAGAAGAGGCGGCATACTTCAAATACCAGAGAACCTTTCATGGACTTAAACAATGTTGTTATCTTGCAATTGTCGTCGATAGTACGCACTCGTTACGTCTGCCCGATGTCTGTGATCTCTTCTTGTTCCAGGCCTTCGTGCCTGTAATGTCCGCGATAGCAAATTATAGTAGTTTACTCAAATCCATTCATTTAATTTAACATAGTTATTGCAACTGATATATGAAACTAACTCCGCTTGGCGTCTTATATCTTTTAATTTTAAATGTGTTCGAATCTTAGATGTAATAATTTTTCTTCAAAGTTTCCATTGTTTCAATCTAAACGGGAAATTTAGTGCATTAGTAACAAGTTTTGATATATTCAAATTTAAACTTTCAGAAGGTATATAGGTACGAAAGTATTCTAATTGGAGGTGACATATTTCTTATCCGGTGAATGCCAACTGCATCCCAATGACAGTCGACGATAATTACATAAGGAAGCGCTACTAGAACAATAGCAATACAACAGTAAGAAATAATGTAAATACCGCAACTACACACACACACACACACACACACACACACACACACACACACACACACACACACACACATATATATATATATATATATATATATATATATATATATATATATATATATATATATATATATATATATATATATATATATATATATATATATATATATATATATATATATATATATATATATATATCCTTAGAGAACCACAATCAGATCACATCTCCTCCATTCTCTGTACCCTACACTGGCTATCCATTCGATCCAGAATCAAGCACAAAATTTGTTCTCTGTGCTACGCTTCACTGACGGGCTCCAGTCCAACATACGTATCCGACATCACCCATGTGCACACACCAGCAAGATACTTACGTTCCTCTTCTGACAATCGTACACTCATTATTCCCACTATGAAAACGAAGTCATATGATCAAAGTTCTTTTGTTACCAGGGCCCAGCAACGTGGAACGAATTGCCCACTGAACTTAGACACAAAGACACAGTAATCTCATTCAAGAGCGCTCTCAAAACTGATCTATTTCGACTGCAAGAACAAACTTAAAGACTTAATAATGTTTCCTACCTTAAATATTTTCAGCATGTTTTATGTTTTCTAATTTCATGGTGTTTGTTTTTATGTAATTATATTATATATGTTTTTTATGTTTTAGGTGTTGTCTAATGTTGCAAAGCGCTTAGAGCTTCTAAAGATTAGGCACTATACAAAGTCATTATTATTATTATTATTATTATTATTATTATTATTATTA
>JAECUM010023869.1:0-37016 GCA_016617855.1 Megalonaias nervosa | reverse complement strand
AATACATATATATATATATATATGTGTGTGTGTGTGTGTGTGTGTGTGTGTGTATATATATATATATATATATATATATATATATATATATATATATATATTACTACACAGAGTAGAATTTAGATATGTTTCCAATTGTGGGACCTATTCAGTTTTGTGCTGTTTTATTTTTTAGATATCCAGAGGACTAAAAGCATGTTATTTTCACATATTTGTGATTTTAATTTCAAAATGACCTCCAAAAGTCAAAATAATGAAAGGAAAACTTTTTATTTACTGCAAAGTTCGGCCTTTCAAAACACACTTACTTAAAAACACACTTGCGTCAGCAAGGAATATTCACCGAACACTCGCTTGAAGTTCTCGGTGTTGTTTCTCTGAGTTTTATTTGTCAGTCGCGTAGCCCATTTAAATCAGGTCGTATATTGTAACGGACGCTACGATTTCCGTCGAAGATAATTTGAAGAATCAGACTGGTTCCAGATCAAATCAGAATTTTGAGTCAGTTTGGAATAGAAAGTAGGATGTAAAGGTCATAGTACCAGGCAGTTGTGAGCTAGAAGAGGTATATGATCACGCAGGCAGTCTCAACAGAATTTCTTCACTACAACAACATATTCCCCCATCCCAATCCATCTAATGTGAATAATTTACTTAAAGATGACTCTGTGAATATACTTAAAGATGACTTCGTGTGTGTGTGTGTGTGTGTGTGTGTGTGTAAAGATGAGAATGGTTTATGCACAGAAAGGGACAATGGTCCCTTGTGGACGTTAAAATGGTGATTAGATGCGATAATCCAGGAAGATTAAACTATAATCCCATAGGAAGCATGCTCTTAAAAAACACAACACAATGCAGCAGAAAAATTAAATCTCATGGTATAAATCGTGACCTTTTTCAAATGCACTAAAATAAAATATAGCTTAATTTCACTAACTTTGTGTACTCTTTTATCAACGGAAGAATTGATTCCATCTTGCTTGGTCAGCGTTAAAGAATGCGTTGATATTCTTATCCTTATTTCTTCGTAAAAGGGACACAAAATAATGTAGTGGTACTCTTCTTTGAGTCGTTGTAAACAAGACACAGTTGATTATTCATAGGGTTATATACTCGACCTTATGTTGCCAAACAAGGTGCAGCTGTCAGTCAGAAATGTTTCTATGTTCAGTTTTACAAGTTAATTATGTAGGCTGATTTTGCTTAATAATATATTTCTATATCCTGATGATTCTGAAATATCAGGGAACCATTTTTATGTTCTTTGCCTACCCCGCCAAGATAAAATTAATAAAAGCCGTTATGTTATTCTTTGAAATAAATAATATATATGCTACAGTTTTCAAAGCAGATCGAAATCAAAACCTAAGCAGCAGTGGGGGGTTGGGTGGGGTGAACCGACCTTTTTTGGGACCGACTTACCTGGGCCGTATTAGGACCCTTTTCTACAATCCGAACCTTGGAAAAATGCTGATTTCTTAATTGCCAAAAGCCTATCCGAGTCTTTTATCCACCGCAGACGCATCACCACGTGATCGTCCACGTGGGTAACATAAATTTTGTGTGTGTGTGTGTGTGTGTGTGTGTGTGTGTGTGTGCAATTAAATCGTTGTTTACTAATAATAATGAGTGATTCTACGCTAACTAAGGAATCTCGTACAGCTAAACTAGCTCGAGAACCACTAGCAGCAATTAGTATCTCCCTGTTCGTGATTCTGTCAAACATTAACTTGAACAGCGTCAGGAAGCTCAAGTGGAATTTATAGAAGGTACAGAACAGTTATTTAAACCAATTGTCGAACCAACCAAAAAAAATTGATGCGGCAACTGAGACAACAAGAAAACCCTCGAGACATTACCCACGGTTATTGCTGGTCATCTTCAACCCGCTCCACCACCTCTTCAACCACAACCCGAAATTTATCCGCCGCCGCCACCACCACCAAAAGGTAGAACTAACATAGTAGATAAATTTGCTAAGGAAGATATTGCCGCTCTCAGGGATCCAGACCAAATACTTGATATTGCTGCGTTTGGATATGCTCGTAGAGATCAATATGTAAAACCAGAATACGTTTACACTCAAAAATCTGCCGATTGGGTAAGAGATGTATTTCGAGTTGTTAGTAATATTCAGCAAATCAGATCTAAAGATGATATTGAGGATTTTAAACTCTTTAACCAATCAGTAGAGGAACATGCTGCAAGAGTACAAAAGGAAAAGGAAAAAATAAACAAGACGAAATGAAGAGTCAACGTAAAAAAGCAGCAAAAAAAAAAAAAAAAGGAGAAAATCGGGCATAAAAACTAGATCTGAAATGAGAGAAAAAAGGCGGAAGCTGAGTTAAAGGCACTTCTCAGCGCTCTGGAACCACATCATGAATCGTCACCTAAAGAAGCAACCGGAAGTGGCCTTGCCACTCGCGATATGCAAGCACATCTTGGTCGTAAAAAACAAACACCGAAATCGCTGGTGATTTGCAAGAAACTTTGTCCCAATAACGTCCACGCTGATGTTGATCGACAAGAAATTTTGATTGGTGGAAGACGAGCCGGAAATAATTCCCCCGAAATCATCAATGAAGCAGCTGCTATTTATCAGCGATTAATCACAAGTGGTATCATGGATAGCAGCCTTTATCGGGTGCTAATTGATGAAATTACAGACGATTACTACAGTGATTGATCAATTAGATAGGTGATAACAAAATAACATGATTATACACAATGCTGAACGTGGGTCAATAATGGTCAGGGTGATAAATTCACGATTACCAGTATATAAAGTTATCTACGGAGATGGGATTGGTGATGTTATTCAAGGTCTATTCAGAACGGTGGCCCCAAAAGCGATCCCGATTGCAAAACAATTAGGAATGAAAGCCATTGACGTTGTTCGTGACAAACCTATCAGCGCCGTTGGTGATGTTGCTGGTAAAGCATTCTCAGCAATCCGAGACAGACTCGCACGATTAATAAGACGAAAACCGCAGCCAGTAAAACTGCCCAGCACCGAAGTAATGTCAGCAATTGTCAGTAAAATAATAAATTAGGCCTCAAATGAATGACTAAAAGAATTAGCTGGTGTTCTGTCACCCAGCCTGCCACTGACAAAACAACAAGCCGCCGAGAGAGAAAAACATATAACTGCAAGTCTATTAGCAGGAAGTGGTCTGGCTCGGATGTCGTGTTAAACAGCAAATAATATAATAAAATGTTGAAGCGTGTATCTGATCCCGCTTTTGACATGAACGTGCCAGTCCTGAAAGATGAATCAGTGCGTAATTATCAGTAATGTACTTATGATGCACGTGTACCTGACGCACGTGGACGAATCGAACTCCAAGTCCAAGATACAAGCAGATATTTCCTGCCCGCTGAGGTATTCACTGAGATCGAAGGAAGCTTTTGAGAGTAGATGATACAACATACAGAATTGGAGTTCATGTTGGTTTTGTTAACAATGGCATTATGGCGTTGTTTAACAGTGCCACATACATGATTAATGGAAACAATATTGAATCATGTCTCGAGAATGTTGACGTTGCTACGACTGGGTCTCGCAAGATATTCTGATGATTATTCGCGGTCCGCTGGTCCGTCAATGTTGTTCACCAAAGATACCAGAGTACAGTAGCGTAATAAAGAACGACGTTGGAACTATAGTCGTATTATTGAATGAAAATTTCAATCAGGCATTCGCGGCACGTCGATCGATGTTAAATGCCAATGAAGAATTTTCATGTGCAGTTCCACTTTCACATATCTCTGAATTCTGCAGAAATGTTAGAAAAGTTATTTTCGGTGCTAAACACACAGTTGTACTTGTTTGAAAAGCCACTAACAACTATGCAATCTGGCACGCCGCCAGTGTTGATGCTGGTGAGGTGAAACTGACAAAACTTTCGTTGTGGATGCTAACAATGATACCATCTGTCGTTGAAGAACAACGGCTGTTCTCTTTTATGGATAGCGGCGGCAAATCAACGTTGTTATGGTTGATGATGACCATAGACAGTATTCATAGTAATGTTGCTGGTTTATTCACTTGACAAATAACATCACAGCAGGGAGTTTCAGCAATACGACACATACTCATAGCGCTTCAGGAAAACACCCGAGTAGATCACAGACACGAAACCCAATGGTGTTTGACACGTTCGGGGTTAGTGAAGTTTCTCTGAGAATAAATGGACATCAAGAGACATCCAAAGAAGTGTTATTGGATTTTGAGAACAATTATATTGCGCGTGCGTATCATCGTTTGATGACATTTTTGGGGCGTGATCAGAATGTTGATTCTGGTCTGCAGATATCTCAGCGGGATTTTACAACATTCTATCCGATCTGTTCTTTCTCACTGGAACATTTAATTTGTTCAGACAATTAGTCGTTGACATACATTTTGGAGCTCGTGTAGCACGACCACCAGCTGCTCCTGGTGCTTACAGAGCAATTGCTGTAATATTATCAGACAAAACAATGTAGCTCGAAGGTGTTGGTGGATGGATAAAGTCGTTGATGCACCCGTGGAAAACATATAATTGAATCAATTATAATATTGTATAAAATGTTATATCAACATGTTAATGTTGCCCTGACACCTGGTCAGATTAAAAACCTTCAAACAGCATAAAAAGAATTGGGGAATAACAATATAATTGAAGTCAACGGCGTTGCAAGGCCCAAATAAACTATCGTTGACTGATTGTAAGATAAAACACTTTCATGACGCCAAGAAATCAAGGACTGGCGTAAGACTTGATCTTCTGCGAATGCGATCAAAGATACAATAAAGACTGGTGCCATATTCCCTGTTATTACAGCTATACCAGCATTGATTGCAGTTTCAGCTGTTGCAAATGCAGCCGCACGTGGTGCCGTTGGAACAGCTGCCGACATGGTATTGAAAAAAGCGACGTGACACGGTTTAAAACATCAACAAGAAAAGGGACGCGGTCTAAGATTGCCAGGATCGCGGTACGGTCAAGGTATGTGACTACCAGGAACATTTCATTAAAACTCCCCATGTCCAATTTGGATTTACTTGATGCTGCTCGGCGATTAATCATCAAAAACTTTAGAGGAGTTTGCATGCATAATCAGTTACCAAAAAGACCAAACAAATCGTGTTGAAACTGGTATCATTAAACTCGATGGAAATTCAGGTCCAGGTACTCACTGGGTTGCATATGGTATTGATCCTCGTGGTGTTGTTTTTGATTCGTATGGATTGGCGCCACCAAAAGAATTTTTTTAAATATATCAGTGGATTTGTCGTCCTGATCTGGTATTTAACATTGCCAACGCAGACACTGACAGATCCACCTATATGCAGTCAAGAAGTACCTGCTGTACGTGCGCTATGTCAAGGTCATCAACGCCGCCGAATAAAGTTGTACACGAATACACCAGTGGACGTCATGACCATCCGCCGTTTTAAACAGGTTAATAATTTATAATGGTAGATATTTACGGAAGATCTGCTAATCGCAAGGGCTCTGGTTACGTTGATTTGTCAGTGTATGCGACTAAAGACCAGTCTCACCGGGGTTAACGAGGATGAGGTTGTTGTTTTCAAGATCAGCATGGAAGGTTCAAGACGAGTAATATTAAGTGGGTGGATATTATCCAGCAAGTTACGTACAAATGTCAGTATATTACATGTCGGTAATGCGATCTCAAATGAACAATTGTGTGGTTATGGTCTCGTCATCAAGGTCCAACACATGCCCGTCCAGGTCCGCAAGTGTGAAACGAAGGTTCGTCAACCTGGTATTGCTGTATGAAGATACACTGGCGCCGTTGGAGTAGAATGTAACCCTGCGACGCAATTCTTGACGAACCTGAACTTCAACTGCCGTAGTTTTCGTCACAGGTTAAATTATTCTGAATCTTCCAGGTGATCCTGACAATACCTGGCAAGGTATAGTAACTGGCACCGTCGGGTCCTGCACGCAGAATTCATTTGTCCGTGGGACTCTTTTGTTATTATGTTCCGGCCATCCAAGTGGCTGATAAGATGTTTGAGGAAAATCTTCCTAAGTTTGTATTTTCTAAGTGTTATCTTGCACCAGATATGTATTTTATAAATATAAAAGGCCTGTAATATTTTAACTAAATTTATGTATAGACTAGTGAGTTTAAAGTAATGAATACTTTTCTTATCTTATCATAAAGTGTTTGCGTATCGAAACATTCCCGCTTGCTGTTTGAAGTAGATCTTGAATCGCTTAAAAACATGATTACTTTTTGGTGTACTTTTCTTATTTCATATTACATATATGCTTTTGGTGTACCTTTCTTAATTCATGTTACAAACATTATTAATGCTTTTGGTCTACAGTTTTTATTTCATGTTACATATATTAGTAATGTTTTTGTTGTACCTTTCTTATTTCAGTTTCATATATATCTTTAATGCTTTTGATCTACCTTTCTTATTTCATGTTACGCATAGTAATAATGCTTCTGGTGGACATTTCTTAGTTCACGTTACATATATTATTAATACTTTTGGTGTACATTTCTTATTTCATGTTACATATATTATTAATGCGTTTGGTATACCTTTCTTATTTCATGTTACATATATTTAGCCCAAAAGGAAATGATTGTAATATAGGTATTCAAATCGAAGAGGTAAATGTCCCAATTCACCGTGAAGAAAAATATTAAGTTTACCTACTTTCACACCTAAAAGATTGTTTTCGAAATTTTCAATGATCTCTTTCAACTTTGATGAAAGCCTTTAATCTCACAGGCAATTGGTGCAGCTAGGTTATCAAAAGTTCTCAAATACAGTTGACATTAATGTTAATATTTACATAACATGTTTTGAAATAAAAATATGTCTTTAATCACTGGACAGCGTGTGTTTGTGAATCAGTGAACTATTCCCTTATTATCAGAAAGATTCCCAGATATTTTAAATAATTGATTATATTTAGTTATTCATATTCAGGGTACCGTTTCTGATCTATTGAAATTCCATCGCCAATCTAAAATATGGAACCTAAGTTTTGCAAACTTAAACAGTTTTCATTTTAGACAGTGTTTATGCAATGCATTTGGAACCTGTTGGAAATCATCATTAAGAGGGGTAACGTCATGTAAGCACAATTGTATGTAATATGAATGCTTCTCGTCCATCGATTCTGACATTTTTCACAAACGATTTAGCTTGTTTCGTTCTGATTATCTTTTATACTGTAAAAGTCAGACATTGGCTAAGTTAAAATATTGCCAGCCTTCTTGGATTGCACACAGCTGTAAAAAATGAAATCGTACCTTCAATTCCTAAATTAATTTAAGTTTTCTGTGTAACCCACTGCAGGCTCACTCATCCGTGGAGCGCGCAGGATTGATTGCCGCCGTCAAAATGCGTAAGCTGGAAACAGATGATAAATGTGCACTTCGTGGACACACTCTCCAGCAAGCCATTGACAGCGACAAGGCCAACGGTCTTGTACCTATTTTTGTGAGTTTTTGCAAAGTACACAATTCACTGTATTTCTTTCTCTATTCATAGGGGGTAGAACTGTGTGAATATGTTGAATTTCATGCAGGAGTAAAATGAGGTCTTTATATGATTGGAGGAACGCCAAATAGTAGGGACTCCAGGAGACTGCTCCATGCAAAAATGATGCGTATAATGCAGGATCTTGCATGAAATGATGAGTATCTCCTGTAATCAAGCTGTCTTTAATGCGGATTCTTTATTTGGTTTCTTGATGAGTTTTATACACAAAAAATGAAATATAAGATAATAGAACACTGTCATATTTATATGCAATTCTGAAAATTACATTGCCTAAATTTTCATTAAAGTTCGTCCTGTCATGAAGGAATATTGGACATATCTATTTTTGTTTAGCTTATCCTGCAATTTTCTTTATTGGGTTCCTCCATAATCATGTAAGCACAACCTTCATGAAAAAGAAACTTCCATTTTTGGCTATGGTTCTTCTCATTTGACAAGAAGATGAATTGACGTAGTGGACAAGAAGATGAATTGACGTAGTAGACAAGAAGATGAATTGACGTAGTGGACAAGAAGATGAATTGACGTAGAAGGAAATGTATGGATTTATGTTTTCCTCTTTTTGTCCCGAATAATTTATATATTGGGCAAAATCCAGATCAAATAGCTATAAAACCTAAGAACGTCAATTTCTATTTCAAGGTCTGTGCTACGCTGGGGACCACTCCATCTTGTGCCTTCGACAATCTTCTTGAGATAGGGCCCATTTGTAAGTTAATCTCAAGGTCACCTTGAAATGGATGAATTATAATTTAATGCATAACTACCATATAATGACCCCTCTCATAATTTTAGAGGAAATTTCAATACATTCTTAAACAGAGTAGTTCCATTAATCTTCATCAAGTGAATCTTCCTCGCATACGCTTGAATACCATGGCGATGCTTCATTTATGACGGATCCGTTGGGTTTTAGCTGAACGTGTAGTTTTGTATTTAAACAGGATTAACAAATGACACTGTACGTGCTGCTGAATTACAAGCTTTTGTTTTGCACAAACCTTTTCGTATGCATTATGAATATTATTTATGTTCAAAGTAATAGGCCATACAAGAATAACCATAGTAAACGGTTTGCTATGCAAAACTGTTTGCCCGAGAACTCCTAACAGACTTTCAACTATCTGGGTCAAACACTTTTATCATGTTGCAGGTGATAGTTGTATAAAGCAAACTGTGTCTGATCCCTCAATAGCTTTATAAGCTCTCGATTCAAGATACTGCAAGAAACCTTCTCGGGAAGTGTGGAAGGAAATTTCATTTTTATAGGATTTCTAACAGCAGGACCCGTATGAGCAAAAATATCTCGATAGTTGGAATAAAATATCACCTCTACGGAGACTTTATAATTGTCACAATTGTCTGCAATATTTATCAATGCATCTTACTGATAATGTTCTCTACAAAGCTATTTGTCACCCTTTCCATGATATTTTCATTTCTTTGCGGATATTTTTGTGCACTCCTATACATATACCTCTATAAAAAGTTATTCCAAGGGGCCCTGGGTGGCCTAGTGGTCTATGGCACTGGTCTTTACAGATCACTCACACATCTCACAGCTGTCCGTGTGAATTTGAGTCTCGGCTTGACCAAAGTTCATATGTGAGATATCCTACAAGTAGCTTCACAAGAGTAGGTGGTTCTTCCCTGGGGATTCCTATGTTCTTCTTCCACCAAATATACTGGCCGCCACGTATCCTATCTTGTACTGAAAAATGGTGTTAAACCCCACAAATCAAATTCATGGCACTGGTTTAATAAAAAATTATTTTAAAGTTAATCTGAACATGAGACCAATTTTGGGTGGTTCTAGTACACACATCAGTAACTTTTAAATCATATCGTAATTTATTTCAACATAGTTGCCATACTCATTTTGAACGTGAACTGAAAAGTTATACGAAAATACTCAAAGACATTACAAATTGTGTGATCATTTTTGTAAAAGCAGCATTTGATTTTTTAATCTCTTTACTTTTACAAAAACAAATTGAGCTCAAGTTTGGCGTAGTCATGCTGTAGGACATTATTCAGGTTTCGAATATTAAATGAACTCATTTTGTACTTTTTACATGAAGTTTACCACTAACTAAACTTTGCTCGAATGTGTGACCACGTTAACAATGATCCATTTAGCTAATTTTTAATTGTAGGCGAGAAAGAGGGAATATGGCTACATATTGATGCAGCGTACGCTGGAAGTGCTTTCATTTGTCCAGAGTTTAGACCGCTTCTCAATGGCGTTGAGGTAATTAGTAGAACCAAATTATATGCTGCTTTTTAATTTTGTCGCTTCAGATCGTTTTATTACCTGTTTGGGTAATGATAGTATGATGATAACAACGTTTTGAAGTACAAGGACTCGACATTTTGAAAATTTGTATGAGGAAAAATATTTGGACAAATAATCAGAGTTTAAGTCACTTATATAAATTTAAAACTGAATAAACTGTTGGATGTTTTGCAACAAGAAGATGCTGTATATCGGGAGCCATGTTCATACCTTAAAGAATGTTGTAGACCTGGAGCCATGTTCATACCATAGATGATGATATATACCAGAAGCCATGTACATACTGTAGAGGATGTTGTATACATGGAGCCATGTTCATACTATATAGGATGCTGTATACATGGAGCCATGTCCATACTGTAGAGGATGCTGTATACATGGCGCCATGTGCATACTGTAGAGGATGCTGTATTCATGGGGCTATGTGCATACTGAAGAGGATGATGTATACATGGAGCTATGAACATACTGTAGAGGATGCTGTATACATGGCGCCATGTGCATCCTGTAGAGGATGCTGTATTCATGGGGCTATGTGCATACTGTAGAGGATGCTGTATTCATGGGGCCATGTGCATACTGTAGAGGATGATGTATACATGGAGCTATGAACATACTGTAGAGGATTCTGTATACATGGAACCATGTCCATACTGTAGAGGATGCTGTATTCATGGGGCTATGTGCATACTGTAGAGGATGCTGTATTCATGGGGCCATGTGCATACTGTAGAGGATTCTGTATACATGGAACCATGTCCATACTGTAGAGGAAGCTGTATACATGGAGCCATGTACATATTATAGAGGATGCTGTATAAATGGAACCATGTACATACCATATAGGATGCTGTATACATGGAGACATGTGCATACTGTAGACAATGCTGTATACATGGAGCCATGTGCATACTGTAGAGGATGCTGTATATGCATACTGTAGAGGATGCTGTATACATGGAGACATGTACATACCATATAGGATGCTGTGTACATGGAGACATGTGCATACTGTAGACAATGCTGTATACATGGAACCATGTTCATACTGTAGACAATGCTGTATACATGGAGCCATGTGCATACTGTAGAGGATGCTGTATACATGGAGACATGTACATACCATATAGGATGCTGTATACATGGAGACATGTGCATACTGTAGACAATGCTGTATACATGGAGCCATGTGCATACTGTAGAGGATGCTGTATATGCATACTGTAGAGGATGCTGTGTACATGGAGCCATGTCCATACTGTAGAGGATGCTGTATACATGGAGCCATGTTCATACTGTAGACAATGCTGTATACATGGAGCCATGTTAAAACCACATAAAATGCTGTATACCTGGAGGCATTTTATACTGAATGAAATACTTGTTCTTCATATTAAATGCAATGATTCTACTTGTATTAGGTAGACAAATTTCGGGTCAGATGCATATTCTTCTGGAACTCAATTACATTATACACTAATATTATGCCTGCATCTCTTTTTTGAATATATGAATTGAATTTTTCATTTTTTGCTGTCCAGGAGAATTATGAACCACAGAAGCAAAACATTCGTCTTTAGCAAGGTACTTTCATCTAAGTCAATTATATGAACATTTTTTCACAGTAGTTATGGGACTGTTCTCTCTTTTCAGTATGCCGTGTCTTTCAACTTCAACCCCCATAAATGGCTACAGGTCAACTTTGATTGTTCAACTATGTGGTAAGAACAAATTAGCATAAATCAAACCCTGTCATCCGGAATCAGTAGGGTCATTATGAAAATAATCAGCTG
Organism: Megalonaias nervosa; assembly: GCA_016617855.1. Taxonomy (NCBI): domain Eukaryota; kingdom Metazoa; phylum Mollusca; class Bivalvia; order Unionida; family Unionidae; genus Megalonaias; species Megalonaias nervosa. The sequence continues at coordinate 25,381 of JAECUM010023869.1, read as the reverse complement.
GACCTGTAAATAGTACTTAAAATATCGACAGAAAGTCAGTCTTAACAACTAGTTGCATAGTTATTGTTTATCTTGCTAATATTACCAATGGCAGACTAGATTGTATGATAGTCGCATGAATTCTTTACAGTAAAACATCTCAAAATGTTTTAAATAACGTTTTCTTGCTGAACGAAGGAGGACTGTAGCATTCTCCCAGTTATGATGCCTTTCTTGATCGCTTGCTACTGTATTATACATTAAATTGTCGAATATAGAAATTTACTGACCAAGATTTCTGGCATTTTTCTATTTTTGTACTCCTTACATCAGAAAACTATAAGAGTATTTTCACATGTGAAAATCTCAACTTTTTCCCATGGTGCCATGTGGTCAGATATTAAATATGTCATAATCTCTAATTTGTTGCAGCATATAATGTCATCTGAAAATATCCTTTCCCTAAATCGCTGACACCAAACTGAGGATACTATTTTAATATATGTCAAAACTCTATCATCAGAATTTATCAACGATATTTATGTCTCTGAGAAAGAGGTTAATATGCCTTGCTCAGATGGGATATATATCCTATTTGCAAAGCAATGTACTTGTATAAGCTTAGTCTAGTACGATTCACTGCATATCGATTTTCTGTACAGTATCACAATAAATATCGGTTGCCATGTATCATTTTCATTAGACTGAATCTGTAAATATTATTAGACCACTGTACTAAGTTCCAGTTTTCATTTAGAAAGTAAATGAGGATTATAAAAAAAATCCATTATAGTTGAACGACTTTCAATTTTTTGCTTCACTTTCTAAACAGCCTTGTTTCTTCTTAAAATATGTTACCCGATCATAATACCTTAGGAGAATTCTCACGACTTCGTAAATCCAACCCCTTCCCCAGCTAAATTTATTTAGCTATTGAAGCTAAATGTTGTATGGTCACACATGTGACGGTCAGATAGAGTGATATCGTATGCTATATGGATTGTCGCCAAATCCCGTCTGTAAACCTGTTTCTACGTCGCTTGTACCGAGTATCACACTGTCTCCTTTTGAAGAACCGTGCAAACCATCTTCAAGAATTTAGAAGATATTCAACATAAGAGATATCTGGGGGAGTTTCACTTATCGGGAAATATATTATATCTATATTCCCAACTTTTTCTTGCTACTTTCTTTCGCAGAAAAATCTTTCTATCTATTGTCAAATTACAAATTTGTAATAAACATAGACACCCTTATATACTTACCTGCACTGGTTTCTTGTGTTGTCTCTCAGCTTGGGGCATTCATATAATTAATAGCTTTATTGTGTTATGCAGGTAATGTTTGTGCTGTAAAAATCTTGGGGTTGTAGCAGTTATTTAAGTTGACTCTGCACCCGTATCGCTGTATAATTTCTGCTTCGATCAGTTACATACAGGTAAATTTTCTGTAGATAATTTTGTCATAGCATAAACTTTGCAATTATTTAAAACGTAACTGGCGTGACTTGGGTCCTTCTTACAGGTACGTTTACACCATATATTTTAAATAATAGCTTCTGCTATATAGTTTGAAAGACACATCTCTATCGTTACCTATATAGACTGCCACGTGGGCCTTTTCTCACAGGTAACTTTACACTTTATATTTTAAAAGCCCAGTAACGTCTCCTCCTTGATTTCATAAAGCTGGTTGCTTGGCTGGCTACATCTATATAATATAGACTTCTCTGATTCTCATTAAAGATTTTGACCATGAGGAAGACTAAGTGTAAACAATGTAAACAGTTGAACGGTGTGGAGGACAACCGAAGTACATGTCTAGCATACGTGGGTTGCCACTCAGGGAACACATGTAATATATGTATGGACTGGGCTGAAAGTGAATGGGCCTTAATAATGCAAGCATGATAAAAACAAAGGAAAAATGCAAAAGCGCACTTTAAGACACGAGGACGGCATTAGTATTCATGCTGATGTCAACCCGAGCATTGACTTCCTGTTGGATGAATATCACAAATCAGAGGGACCTCTAGCCAAGAAGCAGTCCACCTCAACCTGCTACCTGTTACCGCATGAGTTCAACGGTCAGTTGTCTCTACCATCACATACGAGCTAGATCGAAATCAAATCAAACTAATAAAGATACTGTTTCGCACCGTGCAAATAGGACCAGTTCTGTGGATCAAATATCACATAACCCAACCGTCATAAAGAACTGGACAACGTCATAGAAGATAAAATGCCATAGTTCTGCCACGATCGGACTCAATGTACCCTGTTTCCAGTTTAATGTTACAGTACCCACGTAATATGGAACAAACTCCTTCGCCTGCCACTCTAAAAGATGACAGGGTTAGTGATCTTCTGGAAGTCATCATATCCAAATATGGACGATCTCTTAAAAATATTTGACCATCACCTTAGGCAATCTCCTCCAGCGCCATTTCAGATTGTACAAGAGGCATCGCAATATTCTTCCAAAAGATAGTGACGTGCACTCACAAGCTCCATTGTCTTTGCTAGACCCAGCGACGTCAGGAGAAGACTATCCCTTTCTGGCATCGATCAATGATGCCTTTCGCTTGTTGCCACCAGAGGTTTATCCTCCTTCTTCTCCGTCAATAGCTTGGTCCAAAGTTCAAGCATCTGTTGACTTGCTAATCAATAAAGACAAGACAACGCTCAAACTGATCCAATGGTCTTTGCGAGTGGCTGATCTTTTGGCTTAGTTACACAGAAAATTGCAGGACCCTATTGTCAATAGACATTTCTTTTCGCAGCGACGCCTTCCATCAATTAATAGTAGGATAATATATAAAACACACACACCAGTGTTTCACATAGACACCCCAGCAAGAGAAAGAGACATTGCAGGCCCGGGAATGTCAAAACCCTCCTCAGTACGGATGGACTGGAAGTTCTTTATTAACACCTAACAGTTGGTTCAGTGTGTCATAGCAGTAGACTTCATGTTGGACTTAATCTTGAAGGTAATCTTCCAAGAAGCAGAAAACAGTTTATCTTCTCCACGACTCCGCATCGGACATATCTGAGAATCCGTCATACGAATGTTGCTAGTAAGCATAGCTGGACAATGCCTTAACAGCAGTGACAGATCTTCAACTGGTTGAAAGAGATTCAGTGCTCTATACTTCCACCTTTTTAAAGAATCACCACAAAAGCCATGCTTAGAGCACAATCACTGTCTTCTAACCTCCTTTATCAAAGGCCAGGTTGAGGATATACTTTAAGTAAGTCACCAAGGAAATAAATCTCAAACAGAGACAGTTTCGGGGTCAGATGAGACATTTGAATGCAGGAGTTCTACAGCGAGAAAATAACAGTATTCTCCAGATATGGGTGGTAGAGATCATTCATAACATGAAATCACCGGATTTTTATTCATGACTGTTCCTGGTCACATAGACCAAAGGCAGTCTTCGACCAGTCATAGACCTAAGCGCTCTCACTCATTTCATCCGTGCACCATGGTGTACCAAGGCGAGTTGTAAATGCCATTCATGTGGGAGACAACGCTATCAGTGTAAATCTGCATGATGCGTATATACATTTTCCCAATTTACAAATCTTCCAGAATATTTCAGCGGTTCACCTTTGTCAGACGGTTTACCAGTTCAGGGCACATGGTTTCGGACTCATCATCAGTCCTTGGGTCTTCACATGTTTTATGGACAAAGTAATGGTGCACTTCAGGACCATATTAATGTCATGACAACAAACTACCTGAACGACATTCTTCAAAACACCTGATGAGTTCAATTTTGAATCAAGACATGAAATCCCTTGTTACAATCATCCTCAGCCGTGGATTCCTTCTCAACAAGTAAACATCTTATATCATAGCGACTGAACATTTTATCCACTTAGGTATGGAGTTTAAAACATCGAAACAGAGTGTGTCTCTCTCTCAGGAACACGCATTGAAAATCAGTTCAACGGTGTTTTCGATTCTTACACCGAACAGTCTCTCAGCCCCAGAATTCTTTTGCCTACTTGATTTACTCAACGTGACAACTTATCTCATTGTCCTAGGTTGTCAATATATCAGTCCATTACAAATGATATTGTTGTTCCAATGGAAGCCGAAACTTTGCCACTTGTAACAAACAACTCTAGTCTCCGTGGATATGTGGTCCCATTTCAGAAAATGGGAGAGCCTCACTTGGCTTACGTCAGGTGTTCCCTTGCAGGTACAACCTCTGCGATTGACGGTTTCTACGGATGCGAGCATTGCGGGCTGGGGTGCACATTTTCTTCCATCTGTCAAGCAGGCTAATGGAGAGTGGCCCCCTCTGGATATTCTATTGCATATTGATATTCTGGAGATGTAAACCATACTGTAAGCATTTCATTGGTGACATAAGAAGCAACATGGAAAGGGTGTTCTCATTCTGTCCGACAATTCAAGAGGTGGTGGTGGTATGACCAGTCCCCCATAGCTCTGCATCCTTGTACAGAATTTTCTAAGGTGGTGGCATAAATGACAAATCCACGTATACGTTTGTCATATTTCGAGCAAATTAAATGATTATGTCAACTTGCTGTCCCGAAAGAATCAACTAATACAACCAGTATGATCGCTTCCTCCCTTTAATTTCAGTCATATATGTACCTGCTGCGATCGACCACTGGTGGAACTTTTTGTGATAAAGTAGAATGCAAAACTCCCAACCTTTGTCTTACCAGTCCCAGATCCAAAGACCTGGACAGTTAACGCGCTTTCCATAGAATGGAGCGATTTGGAGGAATACACCTATCCTCTAACACCTATGATTCCAAAGGTGTTACAAAAGCAACAAAATCGAGTCTCACTTCATCCTGATTACTCCTATCAAATGAGAAAAATCCTGGAAAAATGACTTGATAAATCGAAAGGCGAGGGAATATATATATGTATATATTTCCTCATCTACTTAATCAACCACGACGGCAGGCGTTTCACCCGAATCCAGAGTTGATTAACCTGCTTTTCTGGATTATATTAAATAAGCCCTCAAGAAGAATCAGTTCTCACAAAGAGCCATTGAGAGTATCGCTTGAGCAAGAACGTTCTCTAATTTAGAATCGTATGAGGGAAGGTGGAGCATATTGTCAAAATGGTGTGAGCGTGATCACATTTCTCCGCATAAGATATAAATACTTCAAATAGCTAACTTCTTACTTTAGTTCTTTTAAGAGAAATATTCATGATGCAGTCCACAATCTCTGACACGCTGAATAGTCATGAAAGAGAGGAAACAGGACAAAATTAAAACCTCTCTGATTTTCTTTCAAAGTATACTTTCACACGCTCAAATGCGCTGGATCTGTGACCAAAGTGTAATTTGTCATGGGTGCTAACCTGGCTCAGTAAGGCACCGTTTTGAACCAGTCAGCTTCTCTATCTAGAAGCTGCTTCTTATACCTTAGGGGAACAGCGATGGTCTCTCCTCGGTAAGGAGATGTGACTCCATCTATCTCTTACCTATTCGCATAAGGTACTATGATAGGGTAACTTTTTAAAAAGAACCGAATTTTTCGGGTATAATATGTTTCTTTGATAATAATTTCACGATCATAGTATGAATACACACTTCCAGCCTCCATACAGGTACATCCTGTTAGGAGAGCGTGCATTCCGCTCCAGTATGAATTGAGGAACACCCTGGATTTGGCGCCAATTCCTGTATCAAGGGGAGATCACTTTGTCTGACAGCCACATATGTGGCTAGACGACGTGTAAGTGGCTACAAATATTAGCTGGGAGGACTGGATTTGCGAGGTAGTGGTATTACTCCTAAGGTATTATGAATGGGTAAGTATTGTCGAAGAGACATATTATTCTAGAAAAATTGCCTTATTTGCATGTTTTCACTTGTGGAGCTTTAATATTGGCTTTTTAGGAAAGATTTCTGACAAATATTATGTTGGCTATTAAACCAAGGAAAATTCATTGATGAATGGGCTCAGTTCAAAACTTTTTTGTACCTAATTATCTTAGAATGTTCCAGTCGTGTTGAAAATTATTGATATTATGTACTAAGTTTTGGTTTGAAATTTACCAATTTATTAGAGTGTCAGAAAAATAAAGCAATAATTTCATAAAACCAGCAAGCAGTTGGGCATGAAACGAATCATATCAATTGAGCCTAACCTGTAATAATTTTTTTTCTGAGTTATGTTGAAACTTACATGAATATTCTTAACAATCAAATTGTTTGTATGAAAACATGTCTTCGAATACTTTGCCCTTGTTAACGGCCTTTTCTATTTTTTTTTTACATCAGTACATTCGAAAATGCAGCATGGGTTTCGTATCCCAGTGGTAATTGCGTGCTATATTTTGTGCTTACAGGATAAAGGATAGCACACTAATCAGTGATGCATTCAGAGTTGATCCTTTATATCTCAAGCATGAAAATCAGGGTCAAGTCATGCCAGATTACAGGGTAAGCAGTCATTTATACCCCCACCAATGTGGTACATTTTCAAGCAATACCACCTAACCATCCCATCCCCGAAGTTGTATGCAGCACTTCTAAAACACACTTCTTCTTCAGCATGGACAGTTGACTCCTTGTCTGTAACTCGTAACATCAATCCTCGGTACAAAGTTAACTTATCCTTCTACATAAACTTCACACATTCTAGTAGGGTATTTATTAGTTACAATGCATGCAGATCTTCTAGTTAACTGTAACCTCTTTTACTCGATGTCCTTTGACTGTTCCTAATCATAGTTTACTTCCTTGCTCAATAACAACAGAGGCATTATCAGCCATCGATAAATTTCCCTCATGACTTAGTGGCTACTTACCAACATTCCCACCAGGGTCGATGGCCCCTTGCCTACATTCCCACCAGGGTCGATGGGCCCCTTGCCTACATTCCCACCATTGCCGATGTGCCCCTTGCCTACGTTCCCACCAGGGCCGATGGGCCCCTTGCCTACATTCCTACCATTGCCGATGCGCCCCTTGCCTACATTCCCACCATTGCCGATGTGCCCCTTGCCTACATTCCCACCAGGACCGATGGGCCCCTTGCCTACATTCCCACCAGGATTATTGGGCTATTTGCCAAATATTAAGTATGTGTATCGATAATTATATTATCTCAGAGTTCATGTTTATATTATTACATCAGAAACAGCCAAGATATTGCTATCTACGTTGACTGATAGCCTTTTTAATGCAGTTTAAAATATACAAATGTAACAAAGTAAATTATTATTTCTGACACTAAGAAATATTTTACAGAAGAAAAGAGTGAGTGTTCTTTCTAACGAAGGACAAATGTCTGAGAAATGACTTAACAGAATGAGTTATTCAATGTAATAATTAAATTTATCTGCTGGACATGTATATTCACAGAGGTATTGTTGTTAATTTTATTTCACCCGGTTCATCATTAAAGAACAGCTGAATATGTCCCCACCTAGTAATGTCGAAATTTAAAAGCAAAACAATTATTTGCTGTTGCTTTCTAACATATGGTTCATTAATATGTTTTTTTCTTAAAGTTTACATGGTGTTTTTCTTATCAGCACTGGAATATACCATTTGGAAGAAGGTTTCGATCGCTAAAACTGTGGTTTGTTTTGCGTCTCTTTGGTCAGAAAGGTTTACAGGAATGCATCAGAAAGGTTAGTGCCTGTGACTATGATCTTTTCGTTCTTTAGTCAAAGCTGCTTTGTAGAAAATTAGATATTTACCTCGTGCTGGATTAACAAGAAGTATACTCTTTCTTTCTTTAGTCATTCTAGTTTTTACCTAGCAAAGTTAAAACTTATATGCCAAAAATTGCTATCCTTTATTCTTTTGCTAGAAACTGTTGCCAACCTGGTATTGAGAACTCCTAGAAAGTATTCCGTGTGAAGACTTCTATATTAATAGTTTCGGTTTGCTGCATGATTAGTGACTTAGCCAAAATATGGCAACATCTTGTACTTCGAGTTCAAATACTGTCATTAACGTTACAATTGATCCAAGTAAAATGGAATGTTTGTTTTCTTCATACTTATATTGGAATTATTGTTTAAACAAGCATAAGATAGACTCATTTATCATGTCTATATAGTAATAGTCAATTAATACAATCTATTCACATGTGCTGACTATGTCCGTTGGCCCAAAGTTAAATTTTGCACAGTCTGTTTGACAGGATGTGAGACTTGCACATGAATTCAAGAACCTGGTGCTGTCGGATGAAAGATTTGAGTTGTTTTGTGAAGTGACCTTGGGGCTGGTTTGCTTTAGATTGAAGGTTTGTTACGCATGACACATTATTATTTGTATTTGTCTTGATGGAGTAATGTTCAATGTTCAACGTGTTTACCTGCTTGTATTCGTGATCTTTTGTACGTTTGTGAATAATGCAACATATTCAATACATATTTTCATGTCTCAGGCATCCTGCCTTATGTGTTAATAAAAATATTGTATTTTGTTGCTTGTTCGTTACATTTACTAGCTTGAGGACATTCAGTCTTCGGTCATTATTAATCATCGGTCATTATTAATCTTGTTCATTTTTCGTTATCCCATTTAAGCGTTTCCAAACAACAAATTGTATGATGACAGACAAATGTAACTCACACAGCACTTTTTATCTGCCTCCAGATGCATTAATTGTCTCATGCATTTTTTAGACTGGTATCAGAGGGATTTCCTCGTGATCAAAAATATTATAAAAAAGATCGATATTACACGTAAGACGCAATTATTTTCCACATGGTTACCGTTGTGGCTTAAAGACTAATCTAAGGATGTCATTTAGTGATTTATCAATGTTTCTTGAACCCTTTAACGTCTTCATAAGATTCCGTGAATATCAATTATACTGTGGAAACAAATTTTGCAAAGAAAGAATCTATGTGTTTTAACCTCCTAATATGATCTTCGTGTCTGTTCATCCAGTCTGATGACGAAGACTGTTTATGATGCAAAATGTGCCAAAGCCAACTGACGAATTAGCTAGAGAATTATTTTCTGCTAAAATGATGACTGCTTCCTGTAGAATCTTCTCCTGAAAATGACAAATCAAGTCAGACAAAATATCCTAAAGTCTTCGAGAGACAACGTTTTCTGGGGTGTGCATTCGTATTGAGTACTTGTTTGACTTTTATATATCTTAAGCTGCATGTAGGCTAGATCCTTTTTCCTTAATGGAATATTGCTTGCACAGCCTTTAAGGGGAAAGTTGTGACTAAATTAACCCTCAAAACTCGAGATCAGTTTCACAAGTTGTCATTTCATATTTGTTTCATATTCTTTTTGTTCTTTACACAGCATATCATTCTATATTGCATTTTACACACTTCTTATCCATTCAGTTTTGCAGAAGACTTCTGCATTTTTTCTACCTTTCTTATACTAATCCGCGCCACTGTTACGTGGGTGACAAAGTCCAGAGAGTTTCTGAACACTCTGTTGAAGACAATGTTAGAACAGATTTTAATTACTTGATGACATTTAGCTGATTTGGGAAGTATAAGACTGAATTTGCCTAATTCCAGAATGATCCTAATCCTTTTCCAATCGTGGAAATATTTCTAAAAGAAGTGCAAGTTGTAATTTTACGAACGATCTTATACCTTCAGACTGACATATTCTTTTATTGTTTTAGTTACATCTATAATCTGCACTATACAGTTTGGAATGAAATTTTCAAACATATAAGTTTTTCTGATGTGGGCGGCCATGATGTGTGCATTTTATATTTTCAATTATTTTATTCAGCCTATATTCATATATGTTGTTGATCAAATGCATGTATGTACAGGTGAATATCATCACCACCATGATATCAAGTTTTCAGTCACAGTAATAGTATAATTTGTGTCACGATCTCATGCTGTTAATATTCAAAGAAATAAATTATAACTTCGGAAATGCCTAATCATCTTGTTCTCAATATTGTTCGGATGAGATGAATGGAAGACTGCTAAATAATGACCGAATTATACAGATAGGACCATGGTGGTGAAAGGTAAGGTTTTTCTGTGCTTTTTTACGCCAAGGTAACATAATCTATTATATTATTTATTACATCTACACGTACATGATGAATATGTATTCATTATATAAATTATATACTATATTGTTATCTCAGAGATCTGATGAAGTGAACGAGAGACTGCTGAAGGCAATAAATGAAGACCGTAGGATACACATAGTACCATCCCGGACAAAGGACACATACTTCCTTCGTTTTGCCATCTGTGCCTCCCAAACCACATCGGAGGACATCCAGTTTGCCTGGAAAGTCATCTCTGAAATGGCGGATTTTGTTCTAAAGGAAGAACTGGGTTATTGAAATGCTTTCATAATGCTGTGAAGAGTACAGTAACATAAATGGAGAATTAACTTTTAAGAAATATCCTTGGCTCTTAATGATGTTGCTTTCCATCCCGTTACATCCTCTCACCACAGTTAGATGGCCCTAGTTCTTTACCAGTGTAAGCTTCAGCTGAGACAATATGCATCGTATCTAACACCTTTCACAAACCCCAGTTGAAATCTTTTGAGTATTATCCAATAATATCCTTCACAGCTCCCACATATTTTTGACCTTCATCACGTTTTCACTGTGAAATAATCTCTATCAAGTATGAAGCCCCAATATTGTAGAAGATCTCCTAGGAATAAAACAGATTGCTAAATATATGTATCCTCAATCGAATAGTATGACCAGTTTATGTGAAAAAAATATAACTAAGCGAAAAACATAATGGTTTTAATGTATAAAGTGTCATGATACATTTCTGTAGAAATCTTACAAGGTGGTGTGCGTGTGTGATTTGGATTTTTAACATAGCTTCAACAATTTTTCAGTCATATCGCTACGATGTTTGCAGTGTGATAGTTTATAGTGATGTTTAGCACTGGATATCATGCCGCAGACATGTAGCATTATCCCACCCAGTCACATTATCCTGACAACAGGCCGACCAGCCCCAACACTAACCTCTTAATGCTGAGCGGCAAGAGAGGCAGCTGCTTGTATCATTTTTATGTCTTTGGTATGACTCGGCCTGGGTTCGAACCCGCAACCTCCCGCATCCGAGGCGAACGCTATAACCACTTAGGCCACCGGGGCGGTTTAATTCTTACAAGACACAAACTAATGATAATAGTATTTCAGTTAATGGCAAAAGCTATTTATATATAGTATTAGAATTCATCATGTGTGCTTATAACACATATTTAAATGATAGGAAATAAAATGAGATACGATGAAACTTGCTTTGTGTAATGATTTTGTTACGTGATATGTCTTGATGGGATGTCACTTTGTGATAATGTGACATAATTTATATGACTTGATCTTACTGTGCAAATAAATGGGGAATTTGGACAATAAAAAGTACAACGCATAATCTGCATGTGTTCAAGGCCTCTTAGGCTTAAATATACAAGATTTACTCTCCCTGTCTGCTCTTCTTTTTCTAACCGTCAGAATAACGGTGTAAGACTACACTATTATCGTGTTGGTTGCAGACCTAAAAATTCAACTCCAGATACACAGTTCCTAACCTCAGCACAATAGTCCAACAACTGTAATGGTCTTTCGAGAAAGTATGGACTCTTGGGCAACAGTCTGCATCAATACTGATCAATATTTCAAGAATGTATACCATACGAAATATCTGGAATGTTTACAAATACAGGAGTACTCAGAATCGTTTCTGTACTGTGAAATTTAACGTTTCTGCATATTGCTACAAGAACTTCAAACATATCAACTTAGTGTTAATAAAAAAAGGTATAATCAATTACGATAAATAAAATTCGGATCACTCTGCTTTTGCCCAAATGAATAAATGAGGTTGGTTCAATATTCACTATATCTAATAAGAAGTGAAGTTTATCACAAAAAAGAAAATTGGTCACGAAAAGTACAAAATGAACAGTATAATATAGATGGAATTGGATGGTGGTACACAACATAAAGATCCAGAAATAAATATATCGTGGATTCTTCAGTTTTGACTCGATTAAACACTTTCTTCATCTTTTCAGAAATATACCTCTTTCATAGTGATTTCTTTTGAAATATTGGTTTATTTTAGCAAAGCAAGCATATCAGATGACAGTTGTATATTTCCTCATACTCTTCTTGGCATGCTTTTAAGCAGATGACCCTTTATCAGAAAGTTCGTGTAGTACGTGACTTGTTTTGACGCACTTCACAGGCGACTACGTCTGACTGTGACACCGTTGTATATTTGATGCAGTAAAAAAATACATATTGCAGAGCAACAATTATAGCACATAGAAAATGCTCGTTTATAGGAAAAAAGAAACAAAATTATCATTCTTAAAACTTTTTTTATATTTATCATAGTTTATGTTTTAGAAGTGAGTTTGTTTCAAACGATAAAAGAATCAAATTGGGATAAATGATGGTATGTATCTTTGTTTCATTTTATAACTAATAATTGTTGGATGGAGTTTCGACAAATTGTTCTATCTTTATGACCAGGAGCGCCCGCGCAAAGGGGCGGGGGGGGGGGCAAGTTCCCCACCCCCCACCCCCCCTCCGGGATCTCACCACTAAACATGTTTTGGCCTACATCCGTAACACGTAATAGCTGACCACTACATGTTTGCCACCCACCCTGGAAAATAATTCTGCGGGCACCCCTATTTATGACTCGGTGTTGATCAGTGTAAGCAAATGTTGTGCCCATGACATCACTGCGTTGTCTCGAAAACTGAGTTTATGACACTGCGTCAAAAAGGAAAGGGACGATACAACATTAACGATCTGCATCTGCATAACTCAATAGAGACAACACTTTAATATGCACTTATAAAAGGGATTTTTTTGTACATACAAAAAGTCATCCTTAATTTTAATTTTCAGAGAAATTTACATCATTCAAAAACTATATATATATATATATATATATATATATATATATATATAACTATATATATAACATATATATATATACAACATATATATATAACTCTTCTTCTTATATATCATGTTAGGGGTTAGACTGCCTAGTTTTCATTGAATGAAACCTAACTTAGATAAATGCTCTGTATGTAAAATTGCACAGATTTCTGACAATATGGCTATGCTGATGGTTTATTAAATAAATGAATCTGTACATAATTGGCCTAATCCAAAATTGACCATCTGTGTATTTAATTCAAAGAAGAGAATAATTTTCGCAACCAAGTACAAACTGATATTCATCGTCAAGTAAATTACAAAAAGGGTGCAATCTTCAGTAGTATAGTAATAGGCTGATCCTAAACCAAATGCGGATTCTGGACCAGAATTCCAAAACTAATATTAGTACCTGCTGGATTAACTTTTTTAGTGATAAAATATTTTTTTTTTTCAGTATAGTAATAGGCTGATCCTAAACCAAATGCGGATTCTAGATCAGAGACCCCACCCCTCTACAAAAAAAAAATTGGAGACCTCTAGATTTTTTCTAAACATCTACTACTGCAATATTTAGACAAAAAATAAACAGCAGCGGTGACGTTCGGTCTACCATTCCACTGGGGTCCCTTCTGCTGGTAAAGCTCATAAGGTCCTAAGAGTCCCTTTCATAGACATACCCCCAGGCTAAGTCCTAAACGAAACGAAACTTTAGAAACTCAGAGGGCTGTCTATTTCGGGCACTCAAAGCATATATACCCCCAGCCGAATTCCTAAATATCCGAAACCGAAACTTTAGGAACTCAGAGGGCTGTCTATTTTAGTGTAAAGACCTATCTTATGGTCCACAGGCACCTTATTAGACTATTTTTGTCCGGCGACATTCTTTCTGAATGTCCTTGTATGGGGTGCCCTTCAGTGAGGTCACAAGGTCACGAGCTCACATCACCGCTGCTGTTTATTTTTGGACGATACAGACGGCACAAACACAACATATAATCTTAATTAAGTACGGCACAACCCCTTGTGAACTCCTAGATTGCCAAACAACATTCTAGCAAGTTCAGTGAGTATACATATAAACTTATCCTAGGGGACGGCACAGACGGCACAAACACAACACACAAACTTATCCTAAGACACAACACATAAACTTATCCTAAGGGACGACACAACATATAATCTTAATTAAATACGGCACAACATATAATCTTAATTAAGTACGGCACATACATAAACGGGAGATTTACCTATGTCCAACAGATTTTGTACACTCTCCCCATGATAACCCCGAGGAGAGTGCAAAATTACACCCACCACGTGGTTACATGGTGGGAGAGTGTATTATTTTTCTGTTGGACTTCGTACCCTCAATTATCTTAGAAAAATTGGTAATCCAGAACCTACCCACCGACATATGCCTGTTACGGGAATCGAACCACAGACCTTCAGTACGAGATTCCAACATTCCAGCTATGAAATCCGGTTACATGTATACATTCGAGAAATTTACTATATACTTACCAGTTACCTGATTGTGAATAGCATTTCATTTTCTGATTTTGAAAATTATATATATATATATATATATATAACTATATATATATATATATATATATATATATATATATATATATATATATATATATATATATATATATATATACTCTTCTTATATATATATATATATATATATATATATAATGTGTGTGTGTGTGTGTGTGTGTGTGTGAGTGTGTTTGTTTGTATGTGTTTAATCGCGAAATCTGAAATCTTAATTTGTACAGAAAAACGAAGCTTTAGTCTGCGCTCGTATATGAAGTTGCTAAATGTAGCATTTATTCTGTAATTTCCAACATTAATCAGACGCTGTGTACGACTATGCAGTCTGAAAAAATCAATAAGTGGGTTTTATCAAGCCGTGAAGATTCAGAGCATCCAAGTGGAAATAAATACAGAACACTGTTTAAGTACGGCCTTAGATTCTTTCATTGAAACAGACAGACAGACAAAACGAACTCACTAATACGCCTGGAAATCACTTGACAGATGTAATCTTACGCAGTCGAAAATCATTCCAGTACGAAACATACAGCAGCTCTACCTTACAGACAAATGTCCTGATCTACGTTCGATAATCCAAATACGATTTTAAACTAGCTGTAACGGTATTATCTCCCTTTCAAACATAAATATTTTTCATAACGTTAAATTTTAAAGTTTTGCCAAAATTAATTAAAGATGCTGGTGTATTGTCCAAGTGCTAGAGTATTAATTCTGTCTTTACAGTATCTTTTATCATCAAAATTACTCAGTCCACGTTTAATAATCGTATCTATCTCGAGCTTGTGAAGATTGGTTCTGATTACATTTGTTTTAATCAATCTAACATTATTGTTCAACGCTGATTTAAAATCGTTAAATTTCATACATGTCTTTTTACATACCCACAAGGAATACCTTTCGCTTTCTTTGTCAGTTTATTATCGTCGAGAATTACGGCATACATTTTACTTCGAAGTCCAACAAACTTTCTCACCGGCACAAACATAAATTCGTCTTTCATTTTGCCAATAACTTTTTTATTTGTATCATCATGAAATCCACTACTTGTCGGATAATCTGATAAATCAAATAGGTCACGGCGGTTATAAATATCTTCATAGACATCTTCACATTTTATATTATAAACTAGCGAATCTGTATCAGTAAATGGCAACTCCGAATCTGGCCACTGCTTTTTAGTAAAATTATAGTGAAAGTCGTACATTAGCTACTTTGATATATCAAGTACAGCTGCACCAACATATATTTTTTTTATTTAACTTTAAATTTGTCTTTCGTCGTTGTATTGCAACAAGAATTTCATTAAATATTTTCATACTGACAAAACCATCATCGTTAACTAATTTATTTCTGCGATTTATATCATTTACAATTTCGATAGAAACTCTTTTTCTACTGTTCTCCATTGTCTTTCCAAAAACTCAGTTATTCGTTAACTTCAAAAAGTTTTTCTCAAAGTCAGTTTTAGCCACAGCACGACGTTTCGTATTTAAGTCAATATAATCTGCCATCCACCTCGACTGATTAAACTTTAGCACGCGATGAACGTTTTTCAGAATTAGTCCAGCATCTACTGCTTGTTTTAAATTTTTGTAATGTATCACGTAATTTCTTTTATTTAGCAAATTTGGAACTAACTTATTAACAATGGAATTTTTTGCTGTTGTGATTGCTTGTTGTTCAGGTGATAATAAACTATAATCTATTATCATAGATTGTGCACAAAACGGATAGTCGTTGTGTAGACCATGTAACGAACTAGGGTAATCTATATCGACTTCAACAAAATAACTGACATTGTTAATTTTTCTAGGTAAATCTTTTTCAGTTTCTTTAAGAAATTGATCTGGAGTTATCCAATGAAATCCACCGCACGGCATTTGCTCTGACATTGCATACCCATACAAATTCACACAATCTAGATAAACAATATGATTGGACGGGAGATTTTTATCATAATTTTTTAGATATTTATTATTAGCTACTGCATATTTTTTTGTTATAACACTAATTCCGCCTCTGATACCTTTTTCAATAAAATTAAACATATCGACATCTGTCAAGAGATCTAATTCTATCTTACTTGCTTTTAGTAGAGCGTCCCACGACAGTCCGGGAGCAGAATAATACCAGCAGGGCTCTAGTCCGTAATTGCTGTAGCTTACTCGACGAAAACTTTCAAAAATATCTGCTAGTAGTAATACATCTGTTTTTAAATATATATCATGATAATCACCAAATGTTTTACAACTAAATTCATTCCAAATATCTTGTGCATATTTGTATTCATCGTTTGACACATCTTCACCTTTTAACTGAGAGTAAAATTTGTCTTTGCCGGGCAGAGAAGTTTCATCAAATCTGCTCCAGTCGTCGAGATACTCATACGGAAATATACCTTTTCTGTCACATCGACATAGTTTTCACCAAAGCAACTTTGCAGATTATTAAAAGTGCTACAACCTTTTACAAGCTCATCTAATGATGCTGCCATAAATTGCAGACTGTCAATAAAACGTAATTTTCCGAGAGTAACTGACATACACTTTTCAAAATTATTTGGAATACATTTTATCTTATTATTTAGTTTTAATTTAGATTTAATTTCCTCGTTGCCAAAAGCTTCTACAATGATATGACTGTCATAGCCGCGAAAGTTATGTAAAACGACAGGTATAAACTTTGGTGCATGAAATTTTAAATTACAATTATTATGAGCCGCTCCACGATACTGGCCAGTTAGATGACAGTGATTGTGCACTTTATCTTGGACTCCGTTGGAGTCTACCAACAACTTCTCGCAGATATGACAATTAACCGCTTCGTTAAATTCAAGTTGTTGCTTAGATGTTATTTTCATTGGAGTTGTCTTAAATAATTTGTTAGAAATTTTATTAACATTATCTGTAAGATTTTTTAGTAACCATACCGCCGGACTTTCATTTTCATTATCATTACCTCTGTATAACTTAACCGGACATGAAACCTTATCGTCGACGCAACAAACTACTTTATAAGCTACTCCGCAAGGAACATGTTGCTGTATTTTTCTTGTACTTGATTTATTAGGATTATTTTCAGCGCCAGCCACTGGAATGAGTAGGCACTCGAAATCCGCATAAATAACGAAAGGTATATTTAGCTTATGATCATAATTTTTAAATTTTAAGACTTTTTCTTTTTCGCCGGGCATTGTTATTCTTTGAACGTTGGCACAGTATTTAAGATGATCCTGTAGTTTCTCATTCTTAGAAAAACCCTGCAAACATTTGTAACAGAAATATTTCTTCTTTTTATTTTTATTATACTATCCGCCAACTGGGCCGTTAAAGTTTTTTTTATCCAAACGTAATATCCTCGATAAAATAATAAATTTATTGTCTTTTGTGTAGCAGTCTCTGAAATATATCTTGGGTAAACATTTTCTCGCTCATCTAGTCCGAAAACATTTACTGAAATATTGTTTTGTTTTTCAAACTTTGGTATCTGATTTTCTGCCACTGGAAAAGTTATCCCGTTAAAATCTAGTTCGTCTTTGTACGGCAAATACTTTTCAATTCGGTCACTGTGGTCACTCTGAGGATGTCTCTCAGACAAAATTGACCAACGAAAACATTGATCGTCGTTGTTTTTGACATTTATACAGCATTTTTAGTTTTTAATTTTTTTTTTGGAAGATCAACGTAAGAACTACCTCGCAGTACGTTATATTTTGCTGTGTGAATTAAAACTTCTTTTATCATTTCAAATTTCCAACCTGACCCAGATGAAGTAAATTCCTCCAATTCTTTTATTTATTTCTTGGTGTATTTCATCGGCGACTGTGGCAATATTTGTTCCAGTTAATATTTTTCGTGATTTAGCTGTTAGATATGGTTCTGAAATTTCTCTGTCGAAATTTGTATTTTCAAAAATTATATCAAATATATCTTTTTCGATTGCATGTAACTTTGATAAAATCATATGATACTGAACTATTAGTTTGATACTTTTATGAGCTGCAAGTTCTTGAGCTATAACTGGTTGTAAATGATAATATAAATTTGTAGAGTTAAAATTTGCTAAAACATTTTGATTATCAAATTTGTAACTGTTGTTGTATCCGGAAAATGCTGTAGCAATTTTTTCTGTTTTGATAATGCTCTTTTTAGCAATATCACGCAATTTTAACATTATATTATATATGGCATTTTTATATTTAATTAAAAATTTCGTAAAAAATCAATTAGAGATATAAAACCCCTATAGTATAACGACAGAAATTTTGAGATATATTAGAATGACAGCGGAAGAGCAAGAAACTTATCATGTTCACCCAAAGTACAACTTATATGCAGGAAATGCACTTGGTTCAGTTATTTGTATAAAATCTCAAAAACCTATAGGAAAACCAACGCCAGCTGGAATGATAATTTCAGTGAAAGGTGATGATACAGATATCACCGAAATGTTTAGAAAAGATTTTATCTATACTTTGTTCTGTGATGACATTTCAGCTGGACAAAGAGTCTATCGAGTAAATAACTCAATTACTGATGATAATATTGAGAATTTAGCTTTACAAAATGAGTATCAACCTCATCCAGTATTTAATCTATACGAAGCTAATGACAAAGGAATTATTCGAAGAAGAAAAAGTAAAAAAGTATTAGGAAAATTGAATAAACAAGGTTATTTACAGGTAAATATCAGAGGAGCAAAAACAGATTTTATTAATTATAAATCGCATAGATTTATTTACGAAATTTTTAATGGTGCTATTTTAAATAATTTAGTTATAGATCACATAAACAAAATTAAGACAGACAATCGCATTGAAAATTTAGATTTAGTTACACAACAAGAAAATACCAGAAGAGGAGCTAATTCTGATGGATCTAATTTTAAAGACCCAAAATCAATTGTTTCAACAAATCTAGAAACTAATGAAGAAATAAAATTTAAGTCAATGAAAGCTGCTGGAAAATATCATAAAATTGATCCACGACGAGTAAAAGATGTATCTGATGGTGAAAGAAGATCAGCAACTTCAATATCAACATTTGATAGATTTAGTTTCAGATATGATGATTAATTATATTTCGTAACTCTATTTTAGTAAGACAGCTGTGCGCAAACATCAAAATATCATCTTTATCAAATTTTAGTGTTATAAATGCACTATCATTAAGTTTATTTTTTTTTCTTTTGCTGTTAGGAGAATTTTATCAGAATCGCCTTGCATTACAATAACGTCAACAGAATAAGCACTATAACCTGACAAACATTTTCGAACTGCCTCAGCTAATTCTCTGTAATTTAATATATTAACTTTTTGATGATATTTTACTTCTGGAGATTTCGTTTTGCTGGCCATTATTATTATAAATTAGATAAAAGTATATTATAATATGAACTTGATTAAGCTACTTGCTGATATATACGCGGGAGATTTTATCTCTACCGATACAATCACTATCGACAAAGTCTCTAATGATACAATAGACAAATTTTCTAGCTATAGCGAAGATGATATTTTGTACGACAACGAATCCGACGATGAAGTAGTTGCTGTCGCTGACAGAAAAAAATTACAGCAGACCGACAACTGGACGATATAATGTTAAGTATCATATCGCTAAAAAAAAAATAATAAAATTTAATTTTACTGTTGCTGAACAACAAATATTTTGGCAGCTTATCAAACCTTTTCTTGGTGTAAAAATAATTGGCCATCAAAGAAATATAAAATATGATTTTATTTTTGTTAAAATATTTAATTTAATGCAAGTTGATAATACAAGAAAATTACATTTAATTTCGTTATGTAAAACTATCAAATGTAAATCTGTACTTGTAACGTACGAACAAATTTATAATAACATTATTGTATCGACCGGGTTGGCACCCAGCTATTAAATTTATCACTATATCCTCTCCATTTAACTAAACTTTTGTCGCCGCGCTTTCTAATAACTTTTTCAATAAGAAATACGTCTTGGGAAGTTTTCTGAAGTTCCTGTTCGTAAAAACTACCAGTTATAGGCTCACCCAATAAATCCTTCAGCGCGTATGTTACAGGTATTGTTAAAAGTATTTTATCAACAACAAATACTTCTTCGCTCCAGTTTGGAGCAAATCCTTTTCCAAATGTTTTTTTGGTCAAAGAAATTCTAACTTTATCACCAACTTTAAATTTATGTCTGCGGTACATGTTTTCGTTTGCTAATTTCGGATTTTTAATTGCGTCATCTGGCGACATTTTAGTGGTTCGGTGTTTCGTGTTATTGTATTCGTCAACAATGTTCTGTAAATTGTCAATATATTTATTTGTATTTTCAGCTGTCAAATACATATGAATTTTTTCGTTTAGGGTGCGATTAAATCGCTCGACGACAACGCTTTTACCTTCATGTCCTGTAACATATTTTTTAAATATTATTTTGAAGCAAAAACTGCTCGAATCTTTTATTGAAAAATTCTGCTCCGTGATCAGTCCGGGTTCTATTTGGTTTTCTTTCTGTAGTTGTTATTATTTGTTTTAGCGCATCAGTTATCGACGTCCCTGTCTTCTCTGAAACTGGAACACTAAAAGCATATTTACTAAAAACATCTATGACATTAAAAAGATATCTTTTATTATCATTAAATTCAGTTAGATTTAACACATCAACTAAATCTATCGCCCAGATATCGTCAACGGCATTTTCGACAACTTTACGTCGCGGAAACGTTTTTTTTTTAGATTTGTGTAATTCAGCTGCAAGATCATCATACAGTTGTTTTCCGAGTCCAAGTTTATATTTTGCTCCAATAAAACCCTGCACCAACTTTCTGTCAACCCTTTCTCGTAGCTTGTGAAGCAGACCGTTTGCAGGTTTCATATCACGAAGTTCGTCCAGCATTACTTTATCACAGTCTGATTTTGAATTCTCTACACGAACGTTATCAGGACGTTCTATATCACGATAACAAATGTCGTGGCGCATTGCTATGCTATCAACTTGATTGTAAGGCTCTTGTCCTGGCTGCGGATTATCGTTTTCATCTAGTTGCTTGTCTAATGGATTATAAGGTCCAGTATATTTATGGCCTGGCAATGTCCAACCGCCTTTTAGTTTTGGTAATTTGCCAATAACTTTATGTATGTCTATGCCTGTTCCTATTATTTCTCTGTTGTTACATTGTTGACAGTATGTGACAATTTTATTTTGCTCAAGACATAAATCTCTGTCAGAATCGCACTTTCATCTCATTATATATTTTCAGATTTATGATAATAATTGTTTTCAGTCGTCTACTAAAATAACTTTTAGTCGTCTAGCAAAATAACGTCCTGCTCCGGACAATTTCCTCAAAAACAAATGTTTTTTTCTTCCACAAATTGCGCAAACACTTTTCAGCATCATCCTGTTGTTCTTTGTTTTTTCTGTTGTTTCATTGATATTTTCTGTTTTAGTTTTACATTTGAGACATTATGTTGACATTATATATTTGTAATTTAGATAAAATTAATTACAAGCTTTAGATAGATTTACAAAAATTAATTGCAATCTCATTATTAGCGTGAGAAGGATGCTTGTCAAATTCCAAAATAAATTTTAAAAAATTGGAATCCGATCTCCTGACGTTGTCAGGGGATTTGGACATTTGTTTTATAAACATCACGCAATAATATCCACAAGCTGATGTTCCAATAGGTTGAAGTTGATTGGACGAATAATTTATTATTTTATAATTTTTGTTTATATATTTTTATTGCGTCGCTCGGTGGAATTCCAAATGAGTCAAAATAATTGTTATTACAAACAGCTACCCAATGCGTGCCAGATCCGTTATTGAAATCTTGTATATTTATCACACACGAGCCCCCAGCTGGTACAGCGCTAAGTTCATCTTTGGAATAAAATCCGTGGAAATTTGTTACTTGTTTTAGCTTATCAAGTATATCAAAGTCACTTAACGCAGGAGATTTTATCTCTAGAGGTTTCATCTCCGTGTTCCCGGTAATGTTAGTCCTCGTCCTATTCCCAGTAGATTTGACAGTAGACGTCCCGCTACTCCCGCCAGCAACGGTCTTATAAATCCGCCTTTGGTTGCTCTTCGACGTCGCGGTATCTTTTTTTTCGTTGTCTTTCTTTTTGCTGTTTTTCTTCGTGGCATTATATTTATCAGTCCACAAAAAATTAAACTGAAAAGTTAAACTTGCAAAATTGGCAAAATTACCTGTTAGAAAATTATTTATAATTTTCCCAATTTTGTTACTAGTAATTTTTAACTGAAATTTTCTTTATACCGCTGCCAACAATTCCACTGCCAACAATACCACGACCGCGGACGAAACCGTCGCCTGAGACCGCTTTTTTCGTTGCGCCAGGTACTGCGCCAGACGCTGCTGCTAATCCTAATGTACCTAACACCGGCAAAAGTTTTGGTATTAACGTTCTGGCCATTACCGATAGTGCCGGACCAAAGAAGCCGCCATGTTTTGCCATCGCAGTTATTTGTGTGGTACTTAAATTTAAAACAAACGGTTTGCCGCGATTATATTTATTTACTTGTTTTTTGGTTAACATTAATTTTGTTAAAATACCCAAAACACCTTCAATGTTAGGGTTGATTTTTAATGATACCTGCCTCTGCTTTGCTACAGCAGCTGCTAATTTTTTAACTCGACCATCAGTCAAAAATAGTTCTTTTACAATATATTTTGTCATCTTATATTAAAATTACAGATTAAACTAAACTTGTACTGACATTTTACCTCCAACAGAATCAATTGTTATAGATCTGTCTCTGATCACTAACGCGTACACGTACAACTGCGCTACTGGAACTGCTCCAAGTGTCCAGGTAATTTCAATATCAGCTGTTGAGTCGACTGCTCGCTCGCTATGTTTACTAACATCAAAATAAAATATCGGATAAAGTGTACGAAATTCCTCTACTGATATCTGAGATCCGTCTCCAACATCCTGATATTTTTGCACTGCGTCGAGCAGGTACATGTAAGGTCTAGTAATATTTTTATTAGCGTCATCTGCAAAATTACATTCTATTGCTCGTTCTGGATATTGCTTTGAATTTAGTCTAGCATATATTCGTCTAACATCGGCATTATCAAATATTGCATTATTTTGTGGTTGGTTACCACGTGGCGCTTGTTGCTGAAATACAACAAATAATTGCCTCGGCAGTTGTTCACTTGATGTTGTTGTAACTCGCCATGTGTAGTCAGTAGTATTTGGAACTGCTGTTTGATATATTTTATGTTGCTGAAAATAAATTTTGTTTGTATGTTTTTGCAGCATATCATTTAATTCTGCCATTTTAGTGATCGACGGCGTTATTCGTAGCATCCACAGCGCAAGTTTATTTATGATAAACTGTACATCAGCTCCGCCATATCGAAATAAACAATCATTTTGTTCTGCCCAATCTAAAATAAGTGTATGTTTAACTCCACGAAATACTTTGTTGTAGTCGCGACAAAAGCCAAATACTGTACTTAACGGCAGCATCATTGTAATTTGACGTGTTCCTTCTGCAAGTTCTTTTCTCCTAGCAAAACCTTCATTGTAACGTACATTTCTTACGCTAATTGTCCCGTTAACTAAATCTAACATTGCAGCGCCGTCCGCAGCTGCACCTGGCGGTGTTATACCAAGATTATTACAAGCAGCAATAAGTGAGACTCTTGTAGCATTTGCATCAGCTGCTGCACCTGGCGGTGTTATACCTAGCGCGGTTGCATTAACAATAAGAAAAAAGTTCTTACAATTACAGAATCTGCAGCAGCATCAGCTCCATGTGCTAAAACACCTTTCGAGAAAAGTTCGGTCGATTCAGCTGCACCACGCCCAGTATCTTTAAACCACATCATATTAGTTGCAGTCGATCTGGAGTAATCGTCGGAAAAAGAAATAATATTTAAGATTGTACTTGCAACTTGGAGGTGACTTGAAATATCTTCGACAGTTTGATTGGCCAGCTGATATCTGGCACTTTTAAATAAACAGCAGCCATCATTTATAAGAGCTACTTCTGTTCCAGCTGCAATTGCGACAGGTGGATTAGCTACTGTCATAATCTGTCCACGAACTTCCAATATTGCCTTGTGTGCCAGTTGAAATACATCTTCGTCTCGGGTATTAAATGTCCTGACACCAGTTTTATTTGGTTCATTAGAATTTTCATCGAGATATTCAATTTATTCAAATTCTGTTACAGTGTCATCGATGTCATAAGTTTCTGCTAAATCGAGATAATTTTTAACAGATATTTTTTATTTATTATATTATATAAAATTTTATTGCGGCGCTGTTACTTTAGATATTAACTTTTGTATAATCTGCTCGCCTTTTGGTGATAAAAGTTTTTTTGTTGTTGTTATCATTGCTCGTTGAGTTTCTTTTGTTGGAGCGATTTCTGATATAACTTGTTTGATTGTCGCAGAAACCGGTGGTTTCTCGCCTATAATTTTATCAGTTATTTTTTGCCCCACCGCATTTCCAGTAGCAGATGCAGCTCCAGTTGCAAAAGCTTTTGACGCGTCAAGTGCAATTGGTGCAACTTTATGCGCTATTCCCGGAATATTTTCAATAATTTTAGTAAATATATTTCCCAAAAATCCACCAAAAAAGTTTCTTCGGTAAATTTTTTTTTGTTTCATCATATCTGAGGTTGCATAAAACAATAACTTTGTTATTGTGTACGTAAGTGTAAATAGTAAGTAACAACCTCTTTATTCAGATCCAGCTGTCGTCCAGATTGATCTGTCAACTGCATATTTATTGCTGTTATTTGATTTTCAACATTTAGTGGATAATAAATAACATGCCGCGAACTAATTTGCATGAGCGATCCCGGTGGAACATCTGGCGAAAAACTATATATCGTTTGTCCTTTACTTCCTCGGGCTGAGTAAGATCCAGTTGCAATCGAGCAAT